>JAPYKE020000168.1:0-145000 GCA_028554795.2 Sinohyriopsis cumingii
TGTGTTGGAATTGGAATAAATGAGACGGATATCCAACTCAGATATATTTATTTCCTACAAGCTTTCCTGCTTGTAAACGGATCACGGAGACTTCATTGAATAATATAGCAGGCTTTACAAACGACACAATTTTATCATTCTTTTATATCCTTGGTTGCAACTACGCACATCCTAAGATTGAAACATCAATCCTTTAGCGCTGTTTAAAACACCTTTTATCTTGCTCGCGATGCACATCATTTGTCTTGCAAACACATTAAGAGCGTTATTCAGTCTCCAAATTGTTCATAGCTGTTTTTGTTTGCGGGAGAATAATTCATGGCAATTCACTTCGGGTTCTATTTGCAAAGAAAAAACTTTCGAATAATAATGTCTTTGCTATGAAAGAAAGAATCGTCTAACAAATGATATTTACATCGTGTAATACAAACTGAATTGCGAAATTACTGCAATATCATAAGGAAAATGATTTGAATCTCTGCTGGGGTAAACGTACATTAATCATATCATAAACCCCTTGCCTGTCCTTTGCGACAGTAATTACAATAGGTATCATTTAGAAAATGACAAAAGAGACAAAAACATTGAACTCGTTCATAAATGAAAGACATCGAAAATACGGGCATATATTTTGCCCTTGAACTCAATTTTGAAGTTGAGATAGTTGTTATAAAGGAAATTGAAACGTATCTCATGCAGTTAAATTGTATGTTCAATGTTCGCTAGAAGATAATCTTTTTTGTCGTAACGTTGAGAATTTATTTTGACACTCATTTTCAATAAAATGCAAAGAAACAGAAGCCATTTTGTTTAAAGCCATATTTTTCAAAGCCAATTCCTTCCTTAACCACGATTTCTACCGTTGTTGTAACCCACATGGCCCAGAATGTAGTGTTAGGTCTTGTTCTATTACATGCAGATGTAATGATGTGTTGCATATATAGATCGAAATGAATCACATGGATACAGGTACCTTGGAGTTTTAGTAATCGAAACGGAGAACATGATCAGACTTATAAACCTACCGTGAGTGCATTTCCTTAGAAACACATCTTGAAGATATCACTGAATAATGGAGATGACATTACTAGCAATGCATGCCAACCATCGGCTTATATGAAAGATTGCACTTCTACATGTACTAAATTTAAAATAATGCAGATAGTCTGCACAAACAAAGGAATGAATTTACTCTTGCTCGCTTGTCACATCAGGGATCATGCAAAGATTGTAAGAATCCGATTCCCTCTCCCAATGGTACTTGATGTTTTCAGATTGTGAGAGAATTGTTCTTGACATTTTAATTCTGAATGTATTTGCACAGAACAAACAACAACCAGCAGCACCACGGTGGAACCAACAATATTATCCACAGAGACACCTACAACATCAACTACTAGTACCAGCGTCCCGACCTCTAGTTCGACATTGTCTTCACCGACAACTAGTACTGAAAGTGATACCACAATTACAACCACACAGCCATCAAGAAGTACCAGCACTACAACGGCAACGACTGCTACAACCACAGATAGAGACACTACTACAGGTAAAAAAATGTATATCTTAACAACAACTAATAACACAACAACCACCATTACCACCTCGGTGACGACTTCCTGCAATACCCAAGATAGATCATGAGAAAACTCATTCTTTTTTTCATGCTCCGATACGAGTGTTTTCAATTATATAACACACTGCATATGATGACAAATAAAATAACTAGACAAATTATATTTAGATACTTAATTTATGTTACATTCTAAAGGTGAGAGACTACTAAATCATACATCGGAAAATCGGAATGTTTTCTTAAGATGTTCTTGTCACTTCTTAGTACTGTTTATTGTTGCAAATATTCATCATTTACAAATATAGAATGATTTGGTTTACTTCCATTCTCCATGCAAAACCATTTGAATGCCAAAGCCTAATTTCAAGCAAGGAAATATTACAAACACAAGCATACTATTACGCAACATATTGCGAGACGAATGCATTTGAGCAATTCAGATGATAAGTAATAGTTTCCATTCACTTCCAAAACTGGACACGTGCATCAAGAACAATAACAATTGTAGGAGATCTAGAATGGCTTAATGTAGGGGATTCACCCGATTGCTTTTAAAGTTCAGAGGTTTATTAAGCCGGTAAAGGAAAGGATTCGAGATACAGATAAATGGAATTGTTCAGAATTGGTAAAGGATATACTTGCTAGAAATCTCTTTTACATATAATGTTGTCAATCACGTGCAAGAAAGATGAACGAAAGTGATTAAATTGTTTTCAAAAACCATAAAGATGAAATACAACTTACGTTAATTCACATATTTAAATTGTTCTCGAAAGGCACATGGCTCAGAATGTAACGTTAGATGTTGCTGTATAAGAAGCATAATTATCCCTAGGTCACAGAGCTATACATAAACAAATCGTTGATGTATATGTGCATTAAATTAGAGCAATTGAGAAGGAGAACATACTAAGATATATATATTTCCAACAATATGTATCATTAAGAAAATGACAAAAGAGACAAATGCATTGATCTCATTCATAAATGATAGACGTACAAAATACCAGCATATGATTTCCTGACGAGTTCGATTTGGAAGTTTAGATAGCTCTTATAAAGGAAAATTAAATTTATCAGATGCAGTTAAATTGTATTGTCAAGGTGTGCTAGAAGATACACTTGTTTGACGTAACGTTGAGAATTTATTTTGACAATCACTTTCAATAAAAATCAAAGAAACATAGGTTATTTTGTTTAAAACCAGACTTTTCAAAGCCAGTTTATTTCCTTATTCCAGACTTTATACGGTTGTTGTAACCCACAAGACTCAGAATTAGTGCTAGGTATTGCTCTATTACTTGAAGACAATGATATTTAGCAGATATAGATCGAACGAAATCACTGGGATATGCTGTTGTTGTTGTGGGGTTTAAAGTCATTTGTCAGCACACGATAGGCTATGCATGGCGGCCAGTATTAATGGTAGAGGAAGAACCCGGGAAAACCCCAGGAAGAACCACCGACTCACGAGAAGCTAGTAGCAAGCTTTCTAACATACCCACATTGGCCGAATCCTAGACTCGAACCCACGCAGATAGAGGTGAGATGGCAGTGATCCGTAACGGAGAGCGCTTTACACCACTCGGTCACACAGGGCCCTCACTGGGATATATGTACCATGGAAGTTTCGTAATTGAAAAGGAGAACATGATCAAACGTATACACTTAAATGAGTGTAGTTCCTTCGAAACACATCATAAAGATATCATATCATTGAATAGTGGAGATGACATTACCAGCAATGCATTCGTAACATCGTCTTATATCAAAGACTGTACTTCTACATGTACAAACTGTAAAATAATGCAGATAGTTTGCAGAAGCAAATGAATACTTTTTCTCTTGCTCGCTTGTCACATCGGGTTGGTTGCAAACACAATAAGAATCAGATTCCCTCTCCGAATGATACGCGACGTTTTCAGATTGCGAGAGATTCTTTCTTGGCATTTTATTTCTGAATGTATTTACACAGAACAAACAACAACCAGCAGCACCACGGTGGAACCAACAACATTATCCACTGAAACACCTACAACTGCAACTACTAGTACCAGCCTCCCAACCTCGAGCTCGACATTGACTTCATCGACAGCAAGTACTGAAAGTGATACCACAATTACAACCACACTCCCATCAACAAGTATCAGCACAACATCGGCAACGACTACTACAACCACAGATAGAGACACTACTACAGGTAAAACTATGTCTATCTTAAAAACAACACCTGATAAAACAACAACCAACATTACCACCTTATCGACCACTTCCACCAATGCTAATGGTAGATCTTTTAAAAATTCATTCTTGTTACTTATCATGCTCTGACTTTGAAATTATATAATAAAGTACATAAGATGACGAATAAAACAACCAGACAAATGATATTTAGGTTCTTATTGAATGTTGCATTCAATACGTGGGAGACAACCAAATCATACATTCTTCGAGACTGCTCGGAAAATCAAAATGATCTCTTAAGATCTGATTGTCACTTGTTTGTATATTTCAGTATAGCAAATATTCATCATTTACAAATAGAGAAACATTTGGTTTACTTCCATTCTCCATTTAAAACTAAGTGAATGTCAAAGCCTAATTTCAATTTGGGGAAGGACATATGACAAGGACAAGCATTCTATTATGCAACACATTGCGAGACGAATCCATTTGAGCGATTCAGAGGATCAGTAATAGTGTCAATTCACTTCCAAAAATGGACACATGCATCCAGAACAAGAACAATTGTAAGAGATCTAGAATGGCACAATATAGGGTACTCACCCGATTGCTTTTAAAGTTGAGATGTTTATTAGGCAGGGAAGAAGAACGGATTACAGATACATTTAAATGGAATTGTTCAGAATTTTTAAAAGGTATACTTTCTCGAAATCCCTTTTCATATACTGTTTTCTGTCACGTGTAAAGAAAACGATTGCAGAAGATTAAGATTTTTAAAACCATTATTAACAGATGCAGCTACACATTAATTTACATAGTACAAATGTTATTGAAAGGCACATGGGTCAGGATGTAAGTAAAGATGATGCTGTATAATTACCTCTGGGTCACAGATATCTACAGAAACAAATCATTGAGGTGTAGGTGTGTTGGAATTGGAATAAATGAGACGGATATCCAACTCAGATATATTTATTTCCTACAAGCTTTCCTGCTTGTAAACGGATCACGGAGACTTCATTGAATAATATAGCAGGCTTTACAAACGACACAATTTTATCATTCTTTTATATCCTTGGTTGCAACTACGCACATCCTAAGATTGAAACATCAATCCTTTAGCGCTGTTTAAAACACCTTTTATCTTGCTCGCGATGCACATCATTTGTCTTGCAAACACATTAAGAGCGTTATTCAGTCTCCAAATTGTTCATAGCTGTTTTTGTTTGCGGGAGAATAATTCATGGCAATTCACTTCGGGTTCTATTTGCAAAGAAAAAACTTTCGAATAATAATGTCTTTGCTATGAAAGAAAGAATCGTCTAACAAATGATATTTACATCGTGTAATACAAACTGAATTGCGAAATTACTGCAATATCATAAGGAAAATGATTTGAATCTCTGCTGGGGTAAACGTACATTAATCATATCATAAACCCCTTGCCTGTCCTTTGCGACAGTAATTACAATAGGTATCATTTAGAAAATGACAAAAGAGACAAAAACATTGAACTCGTTCATAAATGAAAGACATCGAAAATACGGGCATATATTTTGCCCTTGAACTCAATTTTGAAGTTGAGATAGTTGTTATAAAGGAAATTGAAACGTATCTCATGCAGTTAAATTGTATGTTCAATGTTCGCTAGAAGATAATCTTTTTTGTCGTAACGTTGAGAATTTATTTTGACACTCATTTTCAATAAAATGCAAAGAAACAGAAGCCATTTTGTTTAAAGCCATATTTTTCAAAGCCAATTCCTTCCTTAACCACGATTTCTACCGTTGTTGTAACCCACATGGCCCAGAATGTAGTGTTAGGTCTTGTTCTATTACATGCAGATGTAATGATGTGTTGCATATATAGATCGAAATGAATCACATGGATACAGGTACCTTGGAGTTTTAGTAATCGAAACGGAGAACATGATCAGACTTATAAACCTAAAGTGAGTGCATTTCCTTAGAAACACATCTTGAAGATATCACTGAATAATGGAGATGACATTACTAGCAATGCATGCCAACCATCGGCTTATATGAAAGATTGCACTTCTACATGTACTAAATTTAAAATAATGCAGATAGTCTGCACAAACAAAGGAATGAATTTACTCTTGCTCGCTTGTCACATCAGGGATCATGCAAAGATTGTAAGAATCCGATTCCCTCTCCCAATGGTACTTGATGTTTTCAGATTGTGAGAGAATTGTTCTTGACATTTTAATTCTGAATGTATTTGCACAGAACAAACAACAACCAGCAGCACCACGGTGGAACCAACAATATTATCCACAGAGACACCTACAACATCAACTACTAGTACCAGCGTCCCGACCTCTAGTTCGACATTGTCTTCACCGACAACTAGTACTGAAAGTGATACCACAATTACAACCACACAGCCATCAAGAAGTACCAGCACTACAACGGCAACGACTGCTACAACCACAGATAGAGACACTACTACAGGTAAAAAAATGTATATCTTAACAACAACTAATAACACAACAACCACCATTACCACCTCGGTGACGACTTCCTGCAATACCCAAGATAGATCATGAGAAAACTCATTCTTTTTTTCATGCTCCGATACGAGTGTTTTCAATTATATAACACACTGCATATGATGACAAATAAAATAACTAGACAAATTATATTTAGATACTTAATTTATGTTACATTCTAAAGGTGAGAGACTACTAAATCATACATCGGAAAATCGGAATGTTTTCTTAAGATGTTCTTGTCACTTCTTAGTACTGTTTATTGTTGCAAATATTCATCATTTACAAATATAGAATGATTTGGTTTACTTCCATTCTCCATGCAAAACCATTTGAATGCCAAAGCCTAATTTCAAGCAAGGAAATATTACAAACACAAGCATACTATTACGCAACATATTGCGAGACGAATGCATTTGAGCAATTCAGATGATAAGTAATAGTTTCCATTCACTTCCAAAACTGGACACGTGCATCAAGAACAATAACAATTGTAGGAGATCTAGAATGGCTTAATGTAGGGGATTCACCCGATTGCTTTTAAAGTTCAGAGGTTTATTAAGCCGGTAAAGGAAAGGATTCGAGATACAGATAAATGGAATTGTTCAGAATTGGTAAAGGATATACTTGCTAGAAATCTCTTTTACATATAATGTTGTCAATCACGTGCAAGAAAGATGAACGAAAGTGATTAAATTGTTTTCAAAAACCATAAAGATGAAATACAACTTACGTTAATTCACATATTTAAATTGTTCTCGAAAGGCACATGGCTCAGAATGTAACGTTAGATGTTGCTGTATAAGAAGCATAATTATCCCTAGGTCACAGAGCTATACATAAACAAATCGTTGATGTATATGTGCATTAAATTAGAGCAATTGAGAAGGAGAACATACTAAGATATATATATTTCCAACAATATGTATCATTAAGAAAATGACAAAAGAGACAAATGCATTGATCTCATTCATAAATGATAGACGTACAAAATACCAGCATATGATTTCCTGACGAGTTCGATTTGGAAGTTTAGATAGCTCTTATAAAGGAAAATTAAATTTATCAGATGCAGTTAAATTGTATTGTCAAGGTGTGCTAGAAGATACACTTGTTTGACGTAACGTTGAGAATTTATTTTGACAATCACTTTCAATAAAAATCAAAGAAACATAGGTTATTTTGTTTAAAACCAGACTTTTCAAAGCCAGTTTATTTCCTTATTCCAGACTTTATACGGTTGTTGTAACCCACAAGACTCAGAATTAGTGCTAGGTATTGCTCTATTACTTGAAGACAATGATATTTAGCAGATATAGATCGAACGAAATCACTGGGATATGCTGTTGTTGTTGTGGGGTTTAAAGTCATTTGTCAGCACACGATAGGCTATGCATGGCGGCCAGTATTAATGGTAGAGGAAGAACCCGGGAAAACCCCAGGAAGAACCACCGACTCACGAGAAGCTAGTAGCAAGCTTTCTAACATACCCACATTGGCCGAATCCTAGACTCGAACCCACGCAGATAGAGGTGAGATGGCAGTGATCCGTAACGGAGAGCGCTTTACACCACTCGGTCACACAGGGCCCTCACTGGGATATATGTACCATGGAAGTTTCGTAATTGAAAAGGAGAACATGATCAAACGTATACACTTAAATGAGTGTAGTTCCTTCGAAACACATCATAAAGATATCATATCATTGAATAGTGGAGATGACATTACCAGCAATGCATTCGTAACATCGTCTTATATCAAAGACTGTACTTCTACATGTACAAACTGTAAAATAATGCAGATAGTTTGCAGAAGCAAATGAATACTTTTTCTCTTGCTCGCTTGTCACATCGGGTTGGTTGCAAACACAATAAGAATCAGATTCCCTCTCCGAATGATACGCGACGTTTTCAGATTGCGAGAGATTCTTTCTTGGCATTTTATTTCTGAATGTATTTACACAGAACAAACAACAACCAGCAGCACCACGGTGGAACCAACAACATTATCCACTGAAACACCTACAACTGCAACTACTAGTACCAGCCTCCCAACCTCGAGCTCGACATTGACTTCATCGACAGCAAGTACTGAAAGTGATACCACAATTACAACCACACTCCCATCAACAAGTATCAGCACAACATCGGCAACGACTACTACAACCACAGATAGAGACACTACTACAGGTAAAACTATGTCTATCTTAAAAACAACACCTGATAAAACAACAACCAACATTACCACCTTATCGACCACTTCCACCAATGCTAATGGTAGATCTTTTAAAAATTCATTCTTGTTACTTATCATGCTCTGACTTTGAAATTATATAATAAAGTACATAAGATGACGAATAAAACAACCAGACAAATGATATTTAGGTTCTTATTGAATGTTGCATTCAATACGTGGGAGACAACCAAATCATACATTCTTCGAGACTGCTCGGAAAATCAAAATGATCTCTTAAGATCTGATTGTCACTTGTTTGTATATTTCAGTATAGCAAATATTCATCATTTACAAATAGAGAAACATTTGGTTTACTTCCATTCTCCATTTAAAACTAAGTGAATGTCAAAGCCTAATTTCAATTTGGGGAAGGACATATGACAAGGACAAGCATTCTATTATGCAACACATTGCGAGACGAATCCATTTGAGCGATTCAGAGGATCAGTAATAGTGTCAATTCACTTCCAAAAATGGACACATGCATCCAGAACAAGAACAATTGTAAGAGATCTAGAATGGCACAATATAGGGTACTCACCCGATTGCTTTTAAAGTTGAGATGTTTATTAGGCAGGGAAGAAGAACGGATTACAGATACATTTAAATGGAATTGTTCAGAATTTTTAAAAGGTATACTTTCTCGAAATCCCTTTTCATATACTGTTTTCTGTCACGTGTAAAGAAAACGATTGCAGAAGATTAAGATTTTTAAAACCATTATTAACAGATGCAGCTACACATTAATTTACATAGTACAAATGTTATTGAAAGGCACATGGGTCAGGATGTAAGTAAAGATGATGCTGTATAATTACCTCTGGGTCACAGATATCTACAGAAACAAATCATTGAGGTGTAGGTGTGTTGGAATTGGAATAAATGAGACGGATATCCAACTCAGATATATTTATTTCCTACAAGCTTTCCTGCTTGTAAACGGATCACGGAGACTTCATTGAATAATATAGCAGGCTTTACAAACGACACAATTTTATCATTCTTTTATATCCTTGGTTGCAACTACGCACATCCTAAGATTGAAACATCAATCCTTTAGCGCTGTTTAAAACACCTTTTATCTTGCTCGCGATGCACATCATTTGTCTTGCAAACACATTAAGAGCGTTATTCAGTCTCCAAATTGTTCATAGCTGTTTTTGTTTGCGGGAGAATAATTCATGGCAATTCACTTCGGGTTCTATTTGCAAAGAAAAAACTTTCGAATAATAATGTCTTTGCTATGAAAGAAAGAATCGTCTAACAAATGATATTTACATCGTGTAATACAAACTGAATTGCGAAATTACTGCAATATCATAAGGAAAATGATTTGAATCTCTGCTGGGGTAAACGTACATTAATCATATCATAAACCCCTTGCCTGTCCTTTGCGACAGTAATTACAATAGGTATCATTTAGAAAATGACAAAAGAGACAAAAACATTGAACTCGTTCATAAATGAAAGACATCGAAAATACGGGCATATATTTTGCCCTTGAACTCAATTTTGAAGTTGAGATAGTTGTTATAAAGGAAATTGAAACGTATCTCATGCAGTTAAATTGTATGTTCAATGTTCGCTAGAAGATAATCTTTTTTGTCGTAACGTTGAGAATTTATTTTGACACTCATTTTCAATAAAATGCAAAGAAACAGAAGCCATTTTGTTTAAAGCCATATTTTTCAAAGCCAATTCCTTCCTTAACCACGATTTCTACCGTTGTTGTAACCCACATGGCCCAGAATGTAGTGTTAGGTCTTGTTCTATTACATGCAGATGTAATGATGTGTTGCATATATAGATCGAAATGAATCACATGGATACAGGTACCTTGGAGTTTTAGTAATCGAAACGGAGAACATGATCAGACTTATAAACCTAAAGTGAGTGCATTTCCTTAGAAACACATCTTGAAGATATCACTGAATAATGGAGATGACATTACTAGCAATGCATGCCAACCATCGGCTTATATGAAAGATTGCACTTCTACATGTACTAAATTTAAAATAATGCAGATAGTCTGCACAAACAAAGGAATGAATTTACTCTTGCTCGCTTGTCACATCAGGGATCATGCAAAGATTGTAAGAATCCGATTCCCTCTCCCAATGGTACTTGATGTTTTCAGATTGTGAGAGAATTGTTCTTGACATTTTAATTCTGAATGTATTTGCACAGAACAAACAACAACCAGCAGCACCACGGTGGAACCAACAATATTATCCACAGAGACACCTACAACATCAACTACTAGTACCAGCGTCCCGACCTCTAGTTCGACATTGTCTTCACCGACAACTAGTACTGAAAGTGATACCACAATTACAACCACACAGCCATCAAGAAGTACCAGCACTACAACGGCAACGACTGCTACAACCACAGATAGAGACACTACTACAGGTAAAAAAATGTATATCTTAACAACAACTAATAACACAACAACCACCATTACCACCTCGGTGACGACTTCCTGCAATACCCAAGATAGATCATGAGAAAACTCATTCTTTTTTTCATGCTCCGATACGAGTGTTTTCAATTATATAACACACTGCATATGATGACAAATAAAATAACTAGACAAATTATATTTAGATACTTAATTTATGTTACATTCTAAAGGTGAGAGACTACTAAATCATACATCGGAAAATCGGAATGTTTTCTTAAGATGTTCTTGTCACTTCTTAGTACTGTTTATTGTTGCAAATATTCATCATTTACAAATATAGAATGATTTGGTTTACTTCCATTCTCCATGCAAAACCATTTGAATGCCAAAGCCTAATTTCAAGCAAGGAAATATTACAAACACAAGCATACTATTACGCAACATATTGCGAGACGAATGCATTTGAGCAATTCAGATGATAAGTAATAGTTTCCATTCACTTCCAAAACTGGACACGTGCATCAAGAACAATAACAATTGTAGGAGATCTAGAATGGCTTAATGTAGGGGATTCACCCGATTGCTTTTAAAGTTCAGAGGTTTATTAAGCCGGTAAAGGAAAGGATTCGAGATACAGATAAATGGAATTGTTCAGAATTGGTAAAGGATATACTTGCTAGAAATCTCTTTTACATATAATGTTGTCAATCACGTGCAAGAAAGATGAACGAAAGTGATTAAATTGTTTTCAAAAACCATAAAGATGAAATACAACTTACGTTAATTCACATATTTAAATTGTTCTCGAAAGGCACATGGCTCAGAATGTAACGTTAGATGTTGCTGTATAAGAAGCATAATTATCCCTAGGTCACAGAGCTATACATAAACAAATCGTTGATGTATATGTGCATTAAATTAGAGCAATTGAGAAGGAGAACATACTAAGATATATATATTTCCAACAATATGTATCATTAAGAAAATGACAAAAGAGACAAATGCATTGATCTCATTCATAAATGATAGACGTACAAAATACCAGCATATGATTTCCTGACGAGTTCGATTTGGAAGTTTAGATAGCTCTTATAAAGGAAAATTAAATTTATCAGATGCAGTTAAATTGTATTGTCAAGGTGTGCTAGAAGATACACTTGTTTGACGTAACGTTGAGAATTTATTTTGACAATCACTTTCAATAAAAATCAAAGAAACATAGGTTATTTTGTTTAAAACCAGACTTTTCAAAGCCAGTTTATTTCCTTATTCCAGACTTTATACGGTTGTTGTAACCCACAAGACTCAGAATTAGTGCTAGGTATTGCTCTATTACTTGAAGACAATGATATTTAGCAGATATAGATCGAACGAAATCACTGGGATATGCTGTTGTTGTTGTGGGGTTTAAAGTCATTTGTCAGCACACGATAGGCTATGCATGGCGGCCAGTATTAATGGTAGAGGAAGAACCCGGGAAAACCCCAGGAAGAACCACCGACTCACGAGAAGCTAGTAGCAAGCTTTCTAACATACCCACATTGGCCGAATCCTAGACTCGAACCCACGCAGATAGAGGTGAGATGGCAGTGATCCGTAACGGAGAGCGCTTTACACCACTCGGTCACACAGGGCCCTCACTGGGATATATGTACCATGGAAGTTTCGTAATTGAAAAGGAGAACATGATCAAACGTATACACTTAAATGAGTGTAGTTCCTTCGAAACACATCATAAAGATATCATATCATTGAATAGTGGAGATGACATTACCAGCAATGCATTCGTAACATCGTCTTATATCAAAGACTGTACTTCTACATGTACAAACTGTAAAATAATGCAGATAGTTTGCAGAAGCAAATGAATACTTTTTCTCTTGCTCGCTTGTCACATCGGGTTGGTTGCAAACACAATAAGAATCAGATTCCCTCTCCGAATGATACGCGACGTTTTCAGATTGCGAGAGATTCTTTCTTGGCATTTTATTTCTGAATGTATTTACACAGAACAAACAACAACCAGCAGCACCACGGTGGAACCAACAACATTATCCACTGAAACACCTACAACTGCAACTACTAGTACCAGCCTCCCAACCTCGAGCTCGACATTGACTTCATCGACAGCAAGTACTGAAAGTGATACCACAATTACAACCACACTCCCATCAACAAGTATCAGCACAACATCGGCAACGACTACTACAACCACAGATAGAGACACTACTACAGGTAAAACTATGTCTATCTTAAAAACAACACCTGATAAAACAACAACCAACATTACCACCTTATCGACCACTTCCACCAATGCTAATGGTAGATCTTTTAAAAATTCATTCTTGTTACTTATCATGCTCTGACTTTGAAATTATATAATAAAGTACATAAGATGACGAATAAAACAACCAGACAAATGATATTTAGGTTCTTATTGAATGTTGCATTCAATACGTGGGAGACAACCAAATCATACATTCTTCGAGACTGCTCGGAAAATCAAAATGATCTCTTAAGATCTGATTGTCACTTGTTTGTATATTTCAGTATAGCAAATATTCATCATTTACAAATAGAGAAACATTTGGTTTACTTCCATTCTCCATTTAAAACTAAGTGAATGTCAAAGCCTAATTTCAATTTGGGGAAGGACATATGACAAGGACAAGCATTCTATTATGCAACACATTGCGAGACGAATCCATTTGAGCGATTCAGAGGATCAGTAATAGTGTCAATTCACTTCCAAAAATGGACACATACATCCAGAACAAGAACAATTGTAAGAGATCTAGAATGGCACAATATAGGGTACTCACCCGATTGCTTTTAAAGTTGAGATGTTTATTAGGCAGGGAAGAAGAACGGATTACAGATACATTTAAATGGAATTGTTCAGAATTTTTAAAAGGTATACTTTCTCGAAATCCCTTTTCATATACTGTTTTCTGTCACGTGTAAAGAAAACGATTGCAGAAGATTAAGATTTTTAAAACCATTATTAACAGATGCAGCTACACATTAATTTACATAGTACAAATGTTATTGAAAGGCACATGGGTCAGGATGTAAGTAAAGATGATGCTGTATAATTACCTCTGGGTCACAGATATCTACAGAAACAAATCATTGAGGTGTAGGTGTGTTGGAATTGGAATAAATGAGACGGATATCCAACTCAGATATATTTATTTCCTACAAGCTTTCCTGCTTGTAAACGGATCACGGAGACTTCATTGAATAATATAGCAGGCTTTACAAACGACACAATTTTATCATTCTTTTATATCCTTGGTTGCAACTACGCACATCCTAAGATTGAAACATCAATCCTTTAGCGCTGTTTAAAACACCTTTTATCTTGCTCGCGATGCACATCATTTGTCTTGCAAACACATTAAGAGCGTTATTCAGTCTCCAAATTGTTCATAGCTGTTTTTGTTTGCGGGAGAATAATTCATGGCAATTCACTTCGGGTTCTATTTGCAAAGAAAAAACTTTCGAATAATAATGTCTTTGCTATGAAAGAAAGAATCGTCTAACAAATGATATTTACATCGTGTAATACAAACTGAATTGCGAAATTACTGCAATATCATAAGGAAAATGATTTGAATCTCTGCTGGGGTAAACGTACATTAATCATATCATAAACCCCTTGCCTGTCCTTTGCGACAGTAATTACAATAGGTATCATTTAGAAAATGACAAAAGAGACAAAAACATTGAACTCGTTCATAAATGAAAGACATCGAAAATACGGGCATATATTTTGCCCTTGAACTCAATTTTGAAGTTGAGATAGTTGTTATAAAGGAAATTGAAACGTATCTCATGCAGTTAAATTGTATGTTCAATGTTCGCTAGAAGATAATCTTTTTTGTCGTAACGTTGAGAATTTATTTTGACACTCATTTTCAATAAAATGCAAAGAAACAGAAGCCATTTTGTTTAAAGCCATATTTTTCAAAGCCAATTCCTTCCTTAACCACGATTTCTACCGTTGTTGTAACCCACATGGCCCAGAATGTAGTGTTAGGTCTTGTTCTATTACATGCAGATGTAATGATGTGTTGCATATATAGATCGAAATGAATCACATGGATACAGGTACCTTGGAGTTTTAGTAATCGAAACGGAGAACATGATCAGACTTATAAACCTAAAGTGAGTGCATTTCCTTAGAAACACATCTTGAAGATATCACTGAATAATGGAGATGACATTACTAGCAATGCATGCCAACCATCGGCTTATATGAAAGATTGCACTTCTACATGTACTAAATTTAAAATAATGCAGATAGTCTGCACAAACAAAGGAATGAATTTACTCTTGCTCGCTTGTCACATCAGGGATCATGCAAAGATTGTAAGAATCCGATTCCCTCTCCCAATGGTACTTGATGTTTTCAGATTGTGAGAGAATTGTTCTTGACATTTTAATTCTGAATGTATTTGCACAGAACAAACAACAACCAGCAGCACCACGGTGGAACCAACAATATTATCCACAGAGACACCTACAACATCAACTACTAGTACCAGCGTCCCGACCTCTAGTTCGACATTGTCTTCACCGACAACTAGTACTGAAAGTGATACCACAATTACAACCACACAGCCATCAAGAAGTACCAGCACTACAACGGCAACGACTGCTACAACCACAGATAGAGACACTACTACAGGTAAAAAAATGTATATCTTAACAACAACTAATAACACAACAACCACCATTACCACCTCGGTGACGACTTCCTGCAATACCCAAGATAGATCATGAGAAAACTCATTCTTTTTTTCATGCTCCGATACGAGTGTTTTCAATTATATAACACACTGCATATGATGACAAATAAAATAACTAGACAAATTATATTTAGATACTTAATTTATGTTACATTCTAAAGGTGAGAGACTACTAAATCATACATCGGAAAATCGGAATGTTTTCTTAAGATGTTCTTGTCACTTCTTAGTACTGTTTATTGTTGCAAATATTCATCATTTACAAATATAGAATGATTTGGTTTACTTCCATTCTCCATGCAAAACCATTTGAATGCCAAAGCCTAATTTCAAGCAAGGAAATATTACAAACACAAGCATACTATTACGCAACATATTGCGAGACGAATGCATTTGAGCAATTCAGATGATAAGTAATAGTTTCCATTCACTTCCAAAACTGGACACGTGCATCAAGAACAATAACAATTGTAGGAGATCTAGAATGGCTTAATGTAGGGGATTCACCCGATTGCTTTTAAAGTTCAGAGGTTTATTAAGCCGGTAAAGGAAAGGATTCGAGATACAGATAAATGGAATTGTTCAGAATTGGTAAAGGATATACTTGCTAGAAATCTCTTTTACATATAATGTTGTCAATCACGTGCAAGAAAGATGAACGAAAGTGATTAAATTGTTTTCAAAAACCATAAAGATGAAATACAACTTACGTTAATTCACATATTTAAATTGTTCTCGAAAGGCACATGGCTCAGAATGTAACGTTAGATGTTGCTGTATAAGAAGCATAATTATCCCTAGGTCACAGAGCTATACATAAACAAATCGTTGATGTATATGTGCATTAAATTAGAGCAATTGAGAAGGAGAACATACTAAGATATATATATTTCCAACAATATGTATCATTAAGAAAATGACAAAAGAGACAAATGCATTGATCTCATTCATAAATGATAGACGTACAAAATACCAGCATATGATTTCCTGACGAGTTCGATTTGGAAGTTTAGATAGCTCTTATAAAGGAAAATTAAATTTATCAGATGCAGTTAAATTGTATTGTCAAGGTGTGCTAGAAGATACACTTGTTTGACGTAACGTTGAGAATTTATTTTGACAATCACTTTCAATAAAAATCAAAGAAACATAGGTTATTTTGTTTAAAACCAGACTTTTCAAAGCCAGTTTATTTCCTTATTCCAGACTTTATACGGTTGTTGTAACCCACAAGACTCAGAATTAGTGCTAGGTATTGCTCTATTACTTGAAGACAATGATATTTAGCAGATATAGATCGAACGAAATCACTGGGATATGCTGTTGTTGTTGTGGGGTTTAAAGTCATTTGTCAGCACACGATAGGCTATGCATGGCGGCCAGTATTAATGGTAGAGGAAGAACCCGGGAAAACCCCAGGAAGAACCACCGACTCACGAGAAGCTAGTAGCAAGCTTTCTAACATACCCACATTGGCCGAATCCTAGACTCGAACCCACGCAGATAGAGGTGAGATGGCAGTGATCCGTAACGGAGAGCGCTTTACACCACTCGGTCACACAGGGCCTTCACTGGGATATATGTACCATGGAAGTTTCGTAATTGAAAAGGAGAACATGATCAAACGTATACACTTAAATGAGTGTAGTTCCTTCCAAACACATCATAAAGATATCATATCATTGAATAGTGGAGATGACATTACCAGCAATGCATTCGTAACATCGTCTTATATCAAAGACTGTACTTCTACATGTACAAACTGTAAAATAATGCAGATAGTTTGCAGAAGCAAATGAATACTTTTTCTCTTGCTCGCTTGTCACATCGGGTTGGTTGCAAACACAATAAGAATCAGATTCCCTCTCCGAATGATACGCGACGTTTTCAGATTGCGAGAGATTCTTTCTTGGCATTTTATTTCTGAATGTATTTACACAGAACAAACAACAACCAGCAGCACCACGGTGGAACCAACAACATTATCCACTGAAACACCTACAACTGCAACTACTAGTACCAGCCTCCCAACCTCGAGCTCGACATTGACTTCATCGACAGCAAGTACTGAAAGTGATACCACAATTACAACCACACTCCCATCAACAAGTATCAGCACAACATCGGCAACGACTACTACAACCACAGATAGAGACACTACTACAGGTAAAACTATGTCTATCTTAAAAACAACACCTGATAAAACAACAACCAACATTACCACCTTATCGACCACTTCCACCAATGCTAATGGTAGATCTTTTAAAAATTCATTCTTGTTACTTATCATGCTCTGACTTTGAAATTATATAATAAAGTACATAAGATGACGAATAAAACAACCAGACAAATGATATTTAGGTTCTTATTGAATGTTGCATTCAATACGTGGGAGACAACCAAATCATACATTCTTCGAGACTGCTCGGAAAATCAAAATGATCTCTTAAGATCTGATTGTCACTTGTTTGTATATTTCAGTATAGCAAATATTCATCATTTACAAATAGAGAAACATTTGGTTTACTTCCATTCTCCATTTAAAACTAAGTGAATGTCAAAGCCTAATTTCAATTTGGGGAAGGACATATGACAAGGACAAGCATTCTATTATGCAACACATTGCGAGACGAATCCATTTGAGCGATTCAGAGGATCAGTAATAGTGTCAATTCACTTCCAAAAATGGACACATGCATCCAGAACAAGAACAATTGTAAGAGATCTAGAATGGCACAATATAGGGTACTCACCCGATTGCTTTTAAAGTTGAGATGTTTATTAGGCAGGGAAGAAGAACGGATTACAGATACATTTAAATGGAATTGTTCAGAATTTTTAAAAGGTATACTTTCTCGAAATCCCTTTTCATATACTGTTTTCTGTCACGTGTAAAGAAAACGATTGCAGAAGATTAAGATTTTTAAAACCATTATTAACAGATGCAGCTACACATTAATTTACATAGTACAAATGTTATTGAAAGGCACATGGGTCAGGATGTAAGTAAAGATGATGCTGTATAATTACCTCTGGGTCACAGATATCTACAGAAACAAATCATTGAGGTGTAGGTGTGTTGGAATTGGAATAAATGAGACGGATATCCAACTCAGATATATTTATTTCCTACAAGCTTTCCTGCTTGTAAACGGATCACGGAGACTTCATTGAATAATATAGCAGGCTTTACAAACGACACAATTTTATCATTCTTTTATATCCTTGGTTGCAACTACGCACATCCTAAGATTGAAACATCAATCCTTTAGCGCTGTTTAAAACACCTTTTATCTTGCTCGCGATGCACATCATTTGTCTTGCAAACACATTAAGAGCGTTATTCAGTCTCCAAATTGTTCATAGCTGTTTTTGTTTGCGGGAGAATAATTCATGGCAATTCACTTCGGGTTCTATTTGCAAAGAAAAAACTTTCGAATAATAATGTCTTTGCTATGAAAGAAAGAATCGTCTAACAAATGATATTTACATCGTGTAATACAAACTGAATTGCGAAATTACTGCAATATCATAAGGAAAATGATTTGAATCTCTGCTGGGGTAAACGTACATTAATCATATCATAAACCCCTTGCCTGTCCTTTGCGACAGTAATTACAATAGGTATCATTTAGAAAATGACAAAAGAGACAAAAACATTGAACTCGTTCATAAATGAAAGACATCGAAAATACGGGCATATATTTTGCCCTTGAACTCAATTTTGAAGTTGAGATAGTTGTTATAAAGGAAATTGAAACGTATCTCATGCAGTTAAATTGTATGTTCAATGTTCGCTAGAAGATAATCTTTTTTGTCGTAACGTTGAGAATTTATTTTGACACTCATTTTCAATAAAATGCAAAGAAACAGAAGCCATTTTGTTTAAAGCCATATTTTTCAAAGCCAATTCCTTCCTTAACCACGATTTCTACCGTTGTTGTAACCCACATGGCCCAGAATGTAGTGTTAGGTCTTGTTCTATTACATGCAGATGTAATGATGTGTTGCATATATAGATCGAAATGAATCACATGGATACAGGTACCTTGGAGTTTTAGTAATCGAAACGGAGAACATGATCAGACTTATAAACCTACCGTGAGTGCATTTCCTTAGAAACACATCTTGAAGATATCACTGAATAATGGAGATGACATTACTAGCAATGCATGCCAACCATCGGCTTATATGAAAGATTGCACTTCTACATGTACTAAATTTAAAATAATACAGATAGTCTGCACAAACAAAGGAATGAATTTACTCTTGCTCGCTTGTCACATCAGGGATCATGCAAAGATTGTAAGAATCCGATTCCCTCTCCCAATGGTACTTGATGTTTTCAGATTGTGAGAGAATTGTTCTTGACATTTTAATTCTGAATGTATTTGCACAGAACAAACAACAACCAGCAGCACCACGGTGGAACCAACAACATTATCCACAGAGACACCTACAACATCAACTACTAGTACCAGCGTCCCGACCTCTAGTTCGACATTGTCTTCACCGACAACTAGTACTGAAAGTGATACCACAATTACAACCACACAGCCATCAAGAAGTACCAGCACTACAACGGCAACGACTGCTACAACCACAGATAGAGACACTACTACAGGTAAAAAAATGTATATCTTAACAACACCTAATAACACAACAACCACCATTACCACCTCGGTGACGACATCCTGCAATACCCAAGATAGATCATGAGAAAACTCATTCTTTTTTTCATGCTCCGATACGAGTGTTTTCAATTATATAACACACTGCATATGATAACAAATAAAATAACTAGACAAATTATATTTAGATACTTAATTTATGTTACATTCTAAAGGTGAGAGACTACTAAATCATACATCGGAAAATCGGAATGTTTTCTTAAGATGTTCTTGTCACTTCTTAGTACTGTTTATTGTTGCAAATATTCATCATTTACAAATATAGAATGATTTGGTTTACTTCCATTCTCCATGCAAAACTATTTGAATGCCAAAGCCTAATTTCAAGCAAGGAAATATTACAAACACAAGCATACTATTACGCAACATATTGCGAGACGAATGCATTTGAGCAATTCAGATGATAAGTAATAGTTTCCATTCACTTCCAAAACTGGACACGTGCATCAAGAACAATAACAATTGTAGGAGATCTAGAATGGCTTAATGTAGGGGATTCACCCGATTGCTTTTAAAGTTCAGAGGTTTATTAAGCCGGTAAAGGAAAGGATTCGAGATACAGATAAATGGAATTGTTCAGAATTGGTAAAGGATATACTTGCTAGAAATCTCTTTTACATATAATGTTGTCAATCACGTGCAAGAAAGATGAACGAAAGTGATTAAATTGTTTTCAAAAACCATAAAGATGAAATACAACTTACGTTAATTCACATATTTAAATTGTTCTCGAAAGGCACATGGCTCAGAATGTAACGTTAGATGTTGCTGTATAAGAAGCATAATTATCCCTAGGTCACAGAGCTATACATAAACAAATCGTTGATGTATATGTGCATTAAATTAGAGCAATTGAGAAGGAGAACATACTAAGATATATATATTTCCAACAATATGTATCATTAAGAAAATGACAAAAGAGACAAATGCATTGATCTCATTCATAAATGATAGACGTACAAAATACCAGCATATGATTTCCTGACGAGTTCGATTTGGAAGTTTAGATAGCTCTTATAAAGGAAAATTAAATTTATCAGATGCAGTTAAATTGTATTGTCAAGGTGTGCTAGAAGATACACTTGTTTGACGTAACGTTGAGAATTTATTTTGACAATCACTTTCAATAAAAATCAAAGAAACATAGGTTATTTTGTTTAAAACCAGACTTTTCAAAGCCAGTTTATTTCCTTATTCCAGACTTTATACGGTTGTTGTAACCCACAAGACTCAGAATTAGTGCTAGGTATTGCTCTATTACTTGAAGACAATGATATTTAGCAGATATAGATCGAACGAAATCACTGGGATATGCTGTTGTTGTTGTGGGGTTTAAAGTCATTTGTCAGCACACGATAGGCTATGCATGGCGGCCAGTATTAATGGTAGAGGAAGAACCCGGGAAAACCCCAGGAAGAACCACCGACTCACGAGAAGCTAGTAGCAAGCTTTCTAACATACCCACATTGGCCGAATCCTAGACTCGAACCCACGCAGATAGAGGTGAGATGGCAGTGATCCGTAACGGAGAGCGCTTTACACCACTCGGTCACACAGGGCCCTCACTGGGATATATGTACCATGGAAGTTTCGTAATTGAAAAGGAGAACATGATCAAACGTATACACTTAAATGAGTGTAGTTCCTTCGAAACACATCATAAAGATATCATATCATTGAATAGTGGAGATGACATTACCAGCAATGCATTCGTAACATCGTCTTATATCAAAGACTGTACTTCTACATGTACAAACTGTAAAATAATGCAGATAGTTTGCAGAAGCAAATGAATACTTTTTCTCTTGCTCGCTTGTCACATCGGGTTGGTTGCAAACACAATAAGAATCAGATTCCCTCTCCGAATGATACGCGACGTTTTCAGATTGCGAGAGATTCTTTCTTGGCATTTTATTTCTGAATGTATTTACACAGAACAAACAACAACCAGCAGCACCACGGTGGAACCAACAACATTATCCACTGAAACACCTACAACTGCAACTACTAGTACCAGCCTCCCAACCTCGAGCTCGACATTGACTTCATCGACAGCAAGTACTGAAAGTGATACCACAATTACAACCACACTCCCATCAACAAGTATCAGCACAACATCGGCAACGACTACTACAACCACAGATAGAGACACTACTACAGGTAAAACTATGTCTATCTTAAAAACAACACCTGATAAAACAACAACCAACATTACCACCTTATCGACCACTTCCACCAATGCTAATGGTAGATCTTTTAAAAATTCATTCTTGTTACTTATCATGCTCTGACTTTGAAATTATATAATAAAGTACATAAGATGACGAATAAAACAACCAGACAAATGATATTTAGGTTCTTATTGAATGTTGCATTCAATACGTGGGAGACAACCAAATCATACATTCTTCGAGACTGCTCGGAAAATCAAAATGATCTCTTAAGATCTGATTGTCACTTGTTTGTATATTTCAGTATAGCAAATATTCATCATTTACAAATAGAGAAACATTTGGTTTACTTCCATTCTCCATTTAAAACTAAGTGAATGTCAAAGCCTAATTTCAATTTGGGGAAGGACATATGACAAGGACAAGCATTCTATTATGCAACACATTGCGAGACGAATCCATTTGAGCGATTCAGAGGATCAGTAATAGTGTCAATTCACTTCCAAAAATGGACACATGCATCCAGAACAAGAACAATTGTAAGAGATCTAGAATGGCACAATATAGGGTACTCACCCGATTGCTTTTAAAGTTGAGATGTTTATTAGGCAGGGAAGAAGAACGGATTACAGATACATTTAAATGGAATTGTTCAGAATTTTTAAAAGGTATACTTTCTCGAAATCCCTTTTCATATACTGTTTTCTGTCACGTGTAAAGAAAACGATTGCAGAAGATTAAGATTTTTAAAACCATTATTAACAGATGCAGCTACACATTAATTTACATAGTACAAATGTTATTGAAAGGCACATGGGTCAGGATGTAAGTAAAGATGATGCTGTATAATTACCTCTGGGTCACAGATATCTACAGAAACAAATCATTGAGGTGTAGGTGTGTTGGAATTGGAATAAATGAGACGGATATCCAACTCAGATATATTTATTTCCTACAAGCTTTCCTGCTTGTAAACGGATCACGGAGACTTCATTGAATAATATAGCAGGCTTTACAAACGACACAATTTTATCATTCTTTTATATCCTTGGTTGCAACTACGCACATCCTAAGATTGAAACATCAATCCTTTAGCGCTGTTTAAAACACCTTTTATCTTGCTCGCGATGCACATCATTTGTCTTGCAAACACATTAAGAGCGTTATTCAGTCTCCAAATTGTTCATAGCTGTTTTTGTTTGCGGGAGAATAATTCATGGCAATTCACTTCGGGTTCTATTTGCAAAGAAAAAACTTTCGAATAATAATGTCTTTGCTATGAAAGAAAGAATCGTCTAACAAATGATATTTACATCGTGTAATACAAACTGAATTGCGAAATTACTGCAATATCATAAGGAAAATGATTTGAATCTCTGCTGGGGTAAACGTACATTAATCATATCATAAACCCCTTGCCTGTCCTTTGCGACAGTAATTACAATAGGTATCATTTAGAAAATGACAAAAGAGACAAAAACATTGAACTCGTTCATAAATGAAAGACATCGAAAATACGGGCATATATTTTGCCCTTGAACTCAATTTTGAAGTTGAGATAGTTGTTATAAAGGAAATTGAAACGTATCTCATGCAGTTAAATTGTATGTTCAATGTTCGCTAGAAGATAATCTTTTTTGTCGTAACGTTGAGAATTTATTTTGACACTCATTTTCAATAAAATGCAAAGAAACAGAAGCCATTTTGTTTAAAGCCATATTTTTCAAAGCCAATTCCTTCCTTAACCACGATTTCTACCGTTGTTGTAACCCACATGGCCCAGAATGTAGTGTTAGGTCTTGTTCTATTACATGCAGATGTAATGATGTGTTGCATATATAGATCGAAATGAATCACATGGATACAGGTACCTTGGAGTTTTAGTAATCGAAACGGAGAACATGATCAGACTTATAAACCTACCGTGAGTGCATTTCCTTAGAAACACATCTTGAAGATATCACTGAATAATGGAGATGACATTACTAGCAATGCATGCCAACCATCGGCTTATATGAAAGATTGCACTTCTACATGTACTAAATTTAAAATAATACAGATAGTCTGCACAAACAAAGGAATGAATTTACTCTTGCTCGCTTGTCACATCAGGGATCATGCAAAGATTGTAAGAATCCGATTCCCTCTCCCAATGGTACTTGATGTTTTCAGATTGTGAGAGAATTGTTCTTGACATTTTAATTCTGAATGTATTTGCACAGAACAAACAACAACCAGCAGCACCACGGTGGAACCAACAACATTATCCACAGAGACACCTACAACATCAACTACTAGTACCAGCGTCCCGACCTCTAGTTCGACATTGTCTTCACCGACAACTAGTACTGAAAGTGATACCACAATTACAACCACACAGCCATCAAGAAGTACCAGCACTACAACGGCAACGACTGCTACAACCACAGATAGAGACACTACTACAGGTAAAAAAATGTATATCTTAACAACACCTAATAACACAACAACCACCATTACCACCTCGGTGACGACTTCCTGCAATACCCAAGATAGATCATGAGAAAACTCATTCTTTTTTTCATGCTCCGATACGAGTGTTTTCAATTATATAACACACTGCATATGATAACAAATAAAATAACTAGACAAATTATATTTAGATACTTAATTTATGTTACATTCTAAAGGTGAGAGACTACTAAATCATACATCGGAAAATCGGAATGTTTTCTTAAGATGTTCTTGTCACTTCTTAGTACTGTTTATTGTTGCAAATATTCATCATTTACAAATATAGAATGATTTGGTTTACTTCCATTCTCCATGCAAAACTATTTGAATGCCAAAGCCTAATTTCAAGCAAGGAAATATTACAAACACAAGCATACTATCACGCAACATATTGCGAGACGAATGCATTTGAGCAATTCAGATGATAAGTAATAGTTTCCATTCACTTCCAAAACTGGACACGTGCATCAAGAACAATAACAATTGTAGGAGATCTAGAATGGCTTAATGTAGGGGATTCACCCGATTGCTTTTAAAGTTCAGAGGTTTATTAAGCCGGTAAAGGAAAGGATTCGAGATACAGATAAATGGAATTGTTCAGAATTGGTAAAGGATATACTTGCTAGAAATCTCTTTTACATATAATGTTGTCAATCACGTGCAAGAAAGATGAACGAAAGTGATTAAATTGTTTTCAAAAACCATAAAGATGAAATACAACTTACGTTAATTCACATATTTAAATTGTTCTCGAAAGGCACATGGCTCAGAATGTAACGTTAGATGTTGCTGTATAAGAAGCATAATTATCCCTAGGTCACAGAGCTATACATAAACAAATCGTTGATGTATATGTGCATTAAATTAGAGCAATTGAGAAGGAGAACATACTAAGATATATATATTTCCAACAATATGTATCATTAAGAAAATGACAAAAGAGACAAATGCATTGATCTCATTCATAAATGATAGACGTACAAAATACCAGCATATGATTTCCTGACGAGTTCGATTTGGAAGTTTAGATAGCTCTTATAAAGGAAAATTAAATTTATCAGATGCAGTTAAATTGTATTGTCAAGGTGTGCTAGAAGATACACTTGTTTGACGTAACGTTGAGAATTTATTTTGACAATCACTTTCAATAAAAATCAAAGAAACATAGGTTATTTTGTTTAAAACCAGACTTTTCAAAGCCAGTTTATTTCCTTATTCCAGACTTTATACGGTTGTTGTAACCCACAAGACTCAGAATTAGTGCTAGGTATTGCTCTATTACTTGAAGACTTAATGATATTTAGCAGATATAGATCGAACGAAATCACTGGGATATGCTGTTGTTGTTGTGGGGTTTAAAGTCATTTGTCAGCACACGATAGGCTATGCATGGCGGCCAATATTAATGGTAGAGGAAGAACCCGGGAAAACCCCAGGAAGAACCACCGACTCACGAGAAGCTAGTAGCAAGCTTTCTAACATACCCACATTGGCCGAATCCTAGACTCGAACCCACGCAGATAGAGGTGAGATGGCAGTGATCCGTAACGGAGAGCGCTTTACACCACTCGGTCACACAGGGCCCTCACTGGGATATATGTACCATGGAAGTTTCGTAATTGAAAAGGAGAACATGATCAAACGTATACACTTAAATGAGTGTAGTTCCTTCGAAACACATCATAAAGATATCATATCATTGAATAGTGGAGATGACATTACCAGCAATGCATTCGTAACATCGTCTTATATCAAAGACTGCACTTCTACATGTACAAACTGTAAAATAATGCAGATAGTTTGCAGAAGCAAATGAATACTTTTTCTCTTGCTCGCTTGTCACATCGGGTTGGTTGCAAACACAATAAGAATCAGATTCCCTCTCCGAATGATACGCAACGTTTTCAGATTGCGAGAGATTCTTTCTTGGCATTTTATTTCTGAATGTATTTACACAGAACAAACAACAACCAGCAGCACCACGGTGGAACCAACAACATTATCCACTGAAACACCTACAACTGCAACTACTAGTACCAGCCTCCCAACCTCGAGCTCGACATTGACTTCATCGACAGCAAGTACTGAAAGTGATACCACAATTACAACCACACTCCCATCAACAAGTATCAGCACAACATCGGCAACGACTACTACAACCACAGATAGAGACACTACTACAGGTAAAACTATGTCTATCTTAAAAACAACACCTGATAAAACAACAACCAACATTACCACCTTGTCGACCACTTCCACCAGTGCTAATGGCAGATCTTTTAAAAATTCATTCTTGTTACTTATCATGCTCTGACTTTGAAATTATATAATAAAGTACATAAGATGACGAATAAAACAACCATACAAATGATATTTAGGTTCTTATTGAATGTTGCATTCAATACGTGGGAGACAACCAAATCATACATTCTTCGAGACTGCTCGGAAAATCAAAATGATCTCTTAAGATCTGATTGTCACTTGTTTGTATATTTCAGTATAGCAAATATTCATCATTTACAAATAGAGAAACATTTGGTTTACTTCCATTCTCCATTTAAAACTAAGTGAATGTCAAAGCCTAATTTCAATTTGGGGAAGGACATATGACAAGGACAAGCATTCTATTATGCAACACATTGCGAGACGAATCCATTTGAGCGATTCAGAGGATCAGTAATAGTGTCAATTCACTTCCAAAAATGGACACATGCATCCAGAACAAGAACAATTGTAAGAGATCTAGAATGGCACAATATAGGGTACTCACCCGATTGCTTTTAAAGTTGAGATGTTTATTAGGCAGGGAAGAAGAACGGATTACAGATACATTTAAATGGAATTGTTCAGAATTTTTAAAAGGTATACTTTCTCGAAATCCCTTTTCATATACTGTTTTCTGTCACGTGTAAAGAAAACGATTGCAGAAGATTAAGATTTTTAAAACCATTATTAACAAATGCAGCTACACATTAATTTACATAGTACAAATGTTATTGAAAGGCACATGGGTCAGAATGTAAGTAAAGATGATGCTGTATAATTACCTCTGGGTCACAGATATCTACAGAAACAAATCATTGAGGTGTAGGTGTGTTGGAATTGGAATAAATGAGACGGATATCCAACTCAGATATATTTATTTCCTACAAGCTTTCCTGCTTGTAAACGGATCACGGAGACTTCATTGAATAATATAGCAGACTTTACAAACGACACAATTTTATCATTCTTTTATATCCTTGGTTGCAACTACGCACATCCTAAGATTGAAACATCAATCCTTTAGCGCTGTTTAAAACACTTTTTATCCTGCTCGCGATGCACATCATTTGTCTTGCAAACACATTAAGAGCGTTATTCAGTCTCCAAATTGTTCATAGCTGTTTTTGTTTGCGGGAGAATAATTCATGGCAATTCACTTCGGGTTCTATTTGCAAAGAAAAAACTTTCGAATAATAATGTCTTTGCTATGAAAGAAAGAATCGTCTAACAAATGATATTTACATCGTGTAATACAAACTGAATTGCGAAATTACTGCAATATCATAAGGAAAATGATTTGAATCTCTGCTGGGGTAAACGTACATTAATCATATCATAAACCCCTTGCCTGTCCTTTGCGACAGTAATTACAATAGGTATCATTTAGAAAATGACAAAAGAGACAAAAACATTGAACTCGTTCATAAATGAAAGACATCGAAAATACGGGCATATATTGTGCCCTTGAACTCAATTTTGAAGTTGAGATAGTTGTTATAAAGGAAATTGAAACGTATCTCATGCAGTTAAATTGTATGTTCAATGTTTGCTAAAAGATAATCTTTTTTGACGTAACGTTGAGAATGTATTTTGACACTCATTTTCAATAAAATGCAAAGAAACAGAAGCCATTTTGTTTAAAGCCATATTTTTCAAAGCCAATTCCTTCCTTAGCCACGATTTCTAGCGTTGTTGTAACCCACATGGCCCAGAATGTAGTGTTAGGTCTTGTTCTATTACATGCAGACGTAATGATGTGTTGCATATATAGATCGAAATGAATCACATGGATACAGGTACCTTGGAGTTTTAGTAATCGAAACGGAGAACATGATCAGACTTATAAACCTACCGTGAGTGCATTTCCTTAGAAACACATCTTGAAGATATCACTGAATAATGGAGATGACATTACTAGCAATGCATGCCAACCATCGGCTTATATGAAAGATTGCACTTCTACATGTACTAAATTTAAAATAATGCAGATAGTCTGCACAAACAAAGGAATGAATTTACTCTTGCTCGCTTGTCACATCAGGGATCATGCAAAGATTGTAAGAATCCGATTCCCTCTCCCAATGGTACTTGATGTTTTCAGATTGTGAGAGAATTGTTCTTGACATTTTAATTCTGAATGTATTTGCACAGAACAAACAACAACCAGCAGCACCACGGTGGAACCAACAACATTATCCACAGAGACACCTACAACATCAACTACTAGTACCAGCGTCCCGACCTCTAGTTCGACATTGTCTTCACCGACAACTAGTACTGAAAGTGATACCACAATTACAACCACACAGGCATCAAGAAGTACCAGCACTACAACGGCAACGACTGCTACAACCACAGATAGAGACACTACTACAGGTAAAAAAAATGTATATCTTAACAAGACCTAATAACACAACAACCACCATTACCACCTCGGTGACGACTTCCTGCAATACCCAAGATAGATCATGAGAAAACTCATTCTTTTTTTCATGCTCCGATACGAGTGTTTTCAATTATATAACACACGGCATATGATAACAAATAAAATAACTAGACAAATTATATTTAGATACTTAATTTATGTTACTTTCTAAAGGTGAGAGACTACTAAATCATACATAGGAAAATCGGAATGTTTTCTTAAGATGTTCTTGTCACTTCTTAGTACTGTCTATTGTTGCAAATATTCATCATTTACAAATATAGAATGATTTGGTTTACTTCCATTCTCCATGCAAAACTATTTGAATGCCAAAGCCTAATTTCAAGCAAGGAAATATTACAAACACAAGCATACTATTACGCAACATATTGCGAGACGAATGCATTTGAGCAATTCAGATGATAAGTAATAGTTTCCATTCACTTCCAAAACTGGACACGTGCATCAAGAACAATAACAATTGTAGGAGATCTAGAATGGCTTAATGTAGGGGATTCACCCGATTGCTTTTAAAGTTCAGAGGTTTATTAAGCCGGTAAAGGAAAGGATTCGAGATACAGATAAATGGAATTGTTCAGAATTGGTAAAGGATATACTTGCTAGAAATCTCTTTTACATACAATGTTGTCAATCACGTGCAAGAAAGATGAACGAAAGTGATTAAATTGTTTTCAAAAACCATAAAGATGAAATACAACTTACGTTAATTCACATATTTAAATTGTTCTCGAAAGGCACATGGCTCAGAATGTAACGTTAGATGTTGCTGTATAAGAAGCATAATTATCCCTAGGTCACAGAGCTATACATAAACAAATCGTTGATGTATATGTGCATTAAATTAGAGCAATTGAGAAGGAGAACATACTAAGATATATATATTTCCAACAATATGTATCATTAAGAAAATGACAAAAGAGACAAATGCATTGATCTCATTCATAAATGATAGACATACAAAATACCAGCATATGATTTCCTGACGAGTTCGATTTGGAAGTTTAGATAGCTCTTATAAAGGAAAATTAAATTTATCAGATGCAGTTAAATTGTATTGTCAAGGTGTGCTAGAAGATACACTTGTTTGACGTAACGTTGAGAATTTATTTTGACAATCACTTTCAATAAAAATCAAAGAAACATAGGTTATTTTGTTTAAAACCAGACTTTTCAAAGCCAGTTTATTTCCTTATTCCAGACTTTATACGGTTGTTGTAACCCACAAGACTCAGAATTAGTGCTAGGTATTGCTCTATTACTTGAAGACTTAATGATATTTAGCAGATATAGATCGAACGAAATCACTGGGATATGCTGTTGTTGTTGTGGGGTTTAAAGTCATTTGTCAGCACACGATAGGCTATGCATGGCGGCCAATATTAATGGTAGAGGAAGAACCCGGGAAAACCCCAGGAAGAACCACCGACTCACGAGAAGCTAGTAGCAAGCTTTCTAACATACCCACATTGGCCGAATCCTAGACTCGAACCCACGCAGATAGAGGTGAGATGGCAGTGATCCGTAACGGAGAGCGCTTTACAAAACTCGGTCACACAGGGCCCTCACTGGGATATATGTACCATGGAAGTTTCGTAATTGAAAAGGAGAACATGATCAAACGTATACACTTAAATGAGTGTAGTTCCTTCGAAACACATCACAAAGATATCATATCATTGAATAGTGGAGATGACATTACCAGCAATGCATTCGTAACATCGTCTTATATCAAAGACTGCACTTCTACATGTACAAACTGTAAAATAATGCAGATAGTTTGCAGAAGCAAATGAATACTTTTTCTCTTGCTCGCTTGTCACATCGGGTTGGTTGCAAACACAATAAGAATCAGATTCCCTCTCCGAATGATACGCGACGTTTTCAGATTGCGAGAGATTCTTTCTTGGCATTTTATTTCTGAATGTATTTACACAGAACAAACAACAACCAGCAGCACCACGGTGGGACCAACAACATTATCCACTGAAACACCTACAACTGCAACTACTAGTACCAGCCTCCCAACCTCGAGCTCGACATTGACTTCATCGACAGCAAGTACTGAAAGTGATACCACAATTACAACCACACTCCCATCAACAAGTATCAGCACAACATCGGCAACGACTACTACAACCACAGATAGAGACACTACTACAGGTAAAACTATGTCTATCTTAAAAACAACACCTGATAAAACAACAACCAACATTACCACCTTGTCGACCACTTCCACCAGTGCTAATGGTAGATCTTTTAAAAATTCATTCTTGTTACTTATCATGCTCTGACTTTGAAATTATATAATAAAGTACATAAGATGACGAATAAAACAACCAGACAATTGATATTTAGGTTCTAATTGAATGTTGCATTCAATACGTGGGAGACAACCAAATCATACATTCTTCGAGACTGCTCGGAAAATCAAAATGATCTCTTAAGATCTGATTGTCACTTGTTTGTATATTTCAGTATAGCAAATATTCATCATTTACAAATAGAGAAACATTTGGTTTACTTCCATTCTCCATTTAAAACTAAGTGAATGTCAAAGCCTAATTTCAATTTGGGGAAGGACATATGACAAGGACAAGCATTCTATTATGCAACACATTGCGAGACGAATCCATTTGAGCGATTCAGAGGATCAGTAATAGTGTCAATTCACTTCCAAAAATGGACACATGCATCCAGAACAAGAACAATTGTAAGAGATCTAGAATGGCACAATATAGGGTACTCACCCGATTGCTTTTAAAGTTGAGATGTTTATTAGGCAGGGAAGAAGAACGGATTACAGATACATTTAAATGGAATTGTTCAGAATTTTTAAAAGGTATACTTTCTCGAAATCTCTTTTCATATACTGTTTTCTGTCACGTGTAAAGAAAACGATTGCAGAAGATTAAGATTTTTAAAACCATTATTAACAAATGCAGCTACACATTAATTTACATAGTACAAATGTTATTGAAAGGCACATGGGTCAGAATGTAAGTAAAGATGATGCTGTATAATTACCTCTGGGTCACAGATATCTACAGAAACAAATCATTGAGGTGTAGGTGTGTTGGAATTGGAATAAATGAGACGGATATCCAACTCAGATATATTTATTTCCTACAAGCTTTCCTGCTTGTAAACGGATCACGGAGACTTCATTGAATAATATAGCAGGCTTTACAAACGACACAATTTTATCATTCTTTTATATCCTTCGTTGCAACTACGCACATCCTAAGATTGAAACATCAATCCTTTAGCGCTGTTTAAAACACTTTTTATCTTGCTCGCGATGCACATCATTTGTCTTGCAAACACATTAAGAGCGTTATTCAGTCTCCAAATTGTTCATAGCTGTTTTTGTTTGCGGGAGAATAATTCATGGCAATTCACTTCGGGTTCTATTTGCAAAGAAAAAACTTTCGAATAATAATGTCTTTGCTATGAAAGAAAGAATCGTCTAACAAATGATATTTACATCGTGTAATACAAACTGAATTGCGAAATTACTGCAATATCATAAGGAAAATGATTTGAATCTCTGCTGGGGTAAACGTACATTAATCATATCATAAACCCCTTGCCTGTCCTTTGCGACAGTAATTACAAGAGGTATCATTTAGAAAATGACAAAAGAGACAAAAACATTGAACTCGTTCATAAATGAAAGACATCGAAAATACGGGCATATATTTTGCCCTTGAACTCAATTTTGAAGTTGAGATAGTTGTTATAAAGGAAATTGAAACGTATCTCATGCAGTTAAATTGTATGTTCAATGTTCGCTAGAAGATAATCTTTTTTGTCGTAACGTTGAGAATTTATTTTGACACTCATTTTCAATAAAATGCAAAGAAACAGAAGCCATTTTGTTTAAAGCCATATTTTTCAAAGCCAATTCCTTCCTTAACCACGATTTCTACCGTTGTTGTAACCCACATGGCCCAGAATGTAGTGTTAGGTCTTGTTCTATTACATGCAGATGTAATGATGTGTTGCATATATAGATCGAAATGAATCACATGGATACAGGTACCTTGGAGTTTTAGTAATCGAAACGGAGAACATGATCAGACTTATAAACCTACCGTGAGTGCATTTCCTTAGAAACACATCTTGAAGATATCACTGAATAATGGAGATGACATTACTAGCAATGCATGCCAACCATCGGCTTATATGAAAGATTGCACTTCTACATGTACTAAATTTAAAATAATGCAGATAGTCTGCACAAACAAAGGAATGAATTTACTCTTGCTCGCTTGTCACATCAGGGATCATGCAAAGATTGTAAGAATCCGATTCCCTCTCCCAATGGTACTTGATGTTTTCAGATTGTGAGAGAATTGTTCTTGACATTTTAATTCTGAATGTATTTGCACAGAACAAACAACAACCAGCAGCACCACGGTGGAACCAACAACATTATCCACAGAGACACCTACAACATCAACTACTAGTACCAGCGTCCCGACCTCTAGTTCGACATTGTCTTCACCGACAACTAGTAATGAAAGTGATACCACAATTACAACCACACAGCCATCAAGAAGTACCAGCACTACAACGGCAACGACTGCTACAACCACAGATAGAGACACTACTACAGGTAAAAAAATGTATATCTTAACAACACCTAATAACACAACAACCACCATTACCACCTCGGTGACGACTTCCTGCAATACCCAAGATAGATCATGAGAAAACTCATTCTTTTTTTCATGCTCCGATACGAGTGTTTTCAATTATATAACACACTGCATATGATGACAAATAAAATAACTAGACAAATTATATTTAGATACTTAATTTATGTTACATTCTAAAGGTGAGAGACTACTAAATCATACATCGGAAAATCGGAATGTTTTCTTAAGATGTTCTTGTCACTTCTTAGTACTGTTTATTGTTGCAAATATTCATCATTTACAAATATAGAATGATTTGGTTTACTTCCATTCTCCATGCAAAACCATTTGAATGCCAAAGCCTAATTTCAAGCAAGGAAATATTACAAACACAAGCATACTATTACGCAACATATTGCGAGACGAATGCATTTGAGCAATTCAGATGATAAGTAATAGTTTCCATTCACTTCCAAAACTGGACACGTGCATCAAGAACAATAACAATTGTAGGAGATCTAGAATGGCTTAATGTAGGAGATTCACCCGATTGCTTTTAAAGTTCAGAGGTTTATTAAGCCGGTAAAGGAAAGGATTCGAGATACAGATAAATGGAATTGTTCAGAATTGGTAAAGGATATACTTGCTAGAAATCTCTTTTACATATAATGTTGTCAATCACGTGCAAGAAAGATGAACGAAAGTGATTAAATTGTTTTCAAAAACCATAAAGATGAAATACAACTTACGTTAATTCACATATTTAAATTGTTCTCGAAAGGCACATGGCTCAGAATGTAACGTTAGATGTTGCTGTATAAGAAGCATAATTATCCCTAGGTCACAGAGCTATACATAAACAAATCGTTGATGTATATGTGCATTAAATTAGAGCAATTGAGAAGGAGAACATACTAAGATATATATATTTCCAACAATATGTATCATTAAGAAAATGACAAAAGAGACAAATGCATTGATCTCATTCATAAATGATAGACATACAAAATACCAGCATATGATTTCCTGACGAGTTCGATTTGGAAGTTTAGATAGCTCTTATAAAGGAAAATTAAATTTATCAGATGCAGTTAAATTGTATTGTCAAGGTGTGCTAGAAGATACACTTGTTTGACGTAACGTTGAGAATTTATTTTGACAATCACTTTCAATAAAAATCAAAGAAACATAGGTTATTTTGTTTAAAACCAGACTTTTCAAAGCCAGTTTATTTCCTTATTCCAGACTTTATACGGTTGTTGTAACCCACAAGACTCAGAATTAGTGCTAGGTATTGCTCTATTACTTGAAGACAATGATATTTAGCAGATATAGATCGAACGAAATCACTGGGATATGCTGTTGTTGTTGTGGGGTTTAAAGTCATTTGTCAGCACACGATAGGCTATGCATGGCGGCCAGTATTAATGGTAGAGGAAGAACCCGGGAAAACCCCAGGAAGAACCACCGACTCACGAGAAGCTAGTAGCAAGCTTTCTAACATACCCACATTGGCCGAATCCTAGACTCGAACCCACGCAGATAGAGGTGAGATGGCAGTGATCCGTAACGGAGAGCGCTTTACACCACTCGGTCACACAGGGCCCTCACTGGGATATATGTACCATGGAAGTTTCGTAATTGAAAAGGAGAACATGATCAAACGTATACACTTAAATGAGTGTAGTTCCTTCGAAACACATCATAAAGATATCATATCATTGAATAGTGGAGATGACATTACCAGCAATGCATTCGTAACATCGTCTTATATCAAAGACTGTACTTCTACATGTACAAACTGTAAAATAATGCAGATAGTTTGCAGAAGCAAATGAATACTTTTTCTCTTGCTCGCTTGTCACATCGGGTTGGTTGCAAACACAATAAGAATCAGATTCCCTCTCCGAATGATACGCGACGTTTTCAGATTGCGAGAGATTCTTTCTTGGCATTTTATTTCTGAATGTATTTACACAGAACAAACAACAACCAGCAGCACCACGGTGGAACCAACAACATTATCCACCGAAACACCTACAACTGCAACTACTAGTACCAGCCTCCCAACCTCGAGCTCGACATTGACTTCATCGACAGCAAGTACTGAAAGTGATACCACAATTACAACCACACTCCCATCAACAAGTATCAGCACAACATCGGCAACGACTACTACAACCACAGATAGAGACACTACTACAGGTAAAACTATGTCTATCTTAAAAACAACACCTGATAAAACAACAACCAACATTACCACCTTATCGACCACTTCCACCAGTGCTAATGGTAGATCTTTTAAAAATTCATTCTTGTTACTTATCATGCTCTGACTTTGAAATTATATAATAAAGTACATAAGATGACGAATAAAACAACCAGACAAATGATATTTAGGTTCTTATTGAATGTTGCATTCAATACGTGGGAGACAACCAAATCATACATTCTTCGAGACTGCTCGGAAAATCAAAATGATCTCTTAAGATCTGATTGTCACGTGTTTGTATATTTCAGTATAGCAAATATTCATCATTTACAAATAGAGAAACATTTGGTTTACTTCCATTCTCCATTTAAAACTAAGTGAATGTCAAAGCCTAATTTCAATTTGGGGAAGGACATATGACAAGGACAAGCATTCTATTATGCAACACATTGCGAGACGAATCCATTTGAGCGATTCAGAGGATCAGTAATAGTGTCAATTCACTTCCAAAAATGGACACATGCATCCAGAACAAGAACAATTGTAAGAGATCTAGAATGGCACAATATAGGGTACTCACCCGATTGCTTTTAAAGTTGAGATGTTTATTAGGCAGGGAAGAAGAACGGATTATAGATACATTTAAATGGAATTGTTCAGAATTTTTAAAAGGTATACTTTCTCGAAATCCCTTTTCATATACTGTTTTCTGTCACGTGTAAAGAAAACGATTGCAGAAGATTAAGATTTTTAAAACCATTATTAACAGATGCAGCTACACATTAATTTACATAGTACAAATGTTATTGAAAGGCACATGGGTCAGGATGTAAGTAAAGATGATGCTGTATAATTACCTCTGGGTCACAGATATCTACAGAAACAAATCATTGAGGTGTAGGTGTGTTGGAATTGGAATAAATGAGACGGATATCCAACTCAGATATATTTATTTCCTACAAGCTTTCCTGCTTGTAAACGGATCACGGAGACTTCATTGAATAATATAGCAGGCTTTACAAACGACACAATTTTATCATTCTTTTATATCCTTGGTTGCAACTACGCACATCCTAAGATTGAAACATCAATCCTTTAGCGCTGTTTAAAACACCTTTTATCTTGCTCGCGATGCACATCATTTGTCTTGCAAACACATTAAGAGCGTTATTCAGTCTCCAAATTGTTCATAGCTGTTTTTGTTTGCGGGAGAATAATTCATGGCAATTCACTTCGGGTTCTATTTGCAAAGAAAAAACTTTCGAATAATAATGTCTTTGCTATGAAAGAAAGAATCGTCTAACAAATGATATTTACATCGTGTAATACAAACTGAATTGCGAAATTACTGCAATATCATAAGGAAAATGATTTGAATCTCTGCTGGGGTAAACGTACATTAATCATATCATAAACCCCTTGCCTGTCCTTTGCGACAGTAATTACAATAGGTATCATTTAGAAAATGACAAAAGAGACAAAAACATTGAACTCGTTCATAAATGAAAGACATCGAAAATACGGGCATATATTTTGCCCTTGAACTCAATTTTGAAGTTGAGATAGTTGTTATAAAGGAAATTGAAACGTATCTCATGCAGTTAAATTGTATGTTCAATGTTCGCTAGAAGATAATCTTTTTTGTCGTAACGTTGAGAATTTATTTTGACACTCATTTTCAATAAAATGCAAAGAAACAGAAGCCATTTTGTTTAAAGCCATATTTTTCAAAGCCAATTCCTTCCTTAACCACGATTTCTACCGTTGTTGTAACCCACATGGCCCAGAATGTAGTGTTAGGTCTTGTTCTATTACATGCAGATGTAATGATGTGTTGCATATATAGATCGAAATGAATCACATGGATACAGGTACCTTGGAGTTTTAGTAATCGAAACGGAGAACATGATCAGACTTATAAACCTACCGTGAGTGCATTTCCTTAGAAACACATCTTGAAGATATCACTGAATAATGGAGATGACATTACTAGCAATGCATGCCAACCATCGGCTTATATGAAAGATTGCACTTCTACATGTACTAAATTTAAAATAATGCAGATAGTCTGCACAAACAAAGGAATGAATTTACTCTTGCTCGCTTGTCACATCAGGGATCATGCAAAGATTGTAAGAATCCGATTCCCTCTCCCAATGGTACTTGATGTTTTCAGATTGTGAGAGAATTGTTCTTGACATTTTAATTCTGAATGTATTTGCACAGAACAAACAACAACCAGCAGCACCACGGTGGAACCAACAACATTATCCACAGAGACACCTACAACATCAACTACTAGTACCAGCGTCCCGACCTCTAGTTCGACATTGTCTTCACCGACAACTAGTACTGAAAGTGATACCACAATTACAACCACACAGCCATCAAGAAGTACCAGCACTACAACGGCAACGACTGCTACAACCACAGATAGAGACACTACTACAGGTAAAAAAATGTATATCTTAACAACACCTAATAACACAACAACCACCATTACCACCTCGGTGACGACTTCCTGCAATACCCAAGATAGATCATGAGAAAACTCATTCTTTTTTTCATGCTCCGATACGAGTGTTTTCAATTATATAACACACTGCATATGATGACAAATAAAATAACTAGACAAATTATATTTAGATACTTAATTTATGTTACATTCTAAAGGTGAGAGACTACTAAATCATACATCGGAAAATCGGAATGTTTTCTTAAGATGTTCTTGTCACTTCTTAGTACTGTTTATTGTTGCAAATATTCATCATTTACAAATATAGAATGATTTGGTTTACTTCCATTCTCCATGCAAAACCATTTGAATGCCAAAGCCTAATTTCAAGCAAGGAAATATTACAAACACAAGCATACTATTACGCAACATATTGCGAGACGAATGCATTTGAGCAATTCAGATGATAAGTAATAGTTTCCATTCACTTCCAAAACTGGACACGTGCATCAAGAACAATAACAATTGTAGGAGATCTAGAATGGCTTAATGTAGGGGATACACCCGATTGCTTTTAAAGTTCAGAGGTTTATTAAGCCGGTAAAAGAAAGGATTCGAGATACAGATAAATGGAATTGTTCAGAATTGGTAAAGGATATACTTGCTAGAAATCTCTTTTACATATAATGTTGTCAATCACGTGCAAGAAAGATGAACGAAAGTGATTAAATTGTTTTCAAAAACCATAAAGATGAAATACAACTTACGTTAATTCACATATTTAAATTGTTCTCGAAAGGCACATGGCTCAGAATGTAACGTTAGATGTTGCTGTATAAGAAGCATAATTATCCCTAGGTCACAGAGCTATACATAAACAAATCGTTGATGTATATGTGCATTAAATTAGAGCAATTGAGAAGGAGAACATACTAAGATATATATATTTCCAACAATATGTATCATTAAGAAAATGACAAAAGAGACAAATGCATTGATCTCATTCATAAATGATAGACATACAAAATACCAGCATATGATTTCCTGACGAGTTCGATTTGGAAGTTTAGATAGCTCTTATAAAGGAAAATTAAATTTATCAGATGCAGTTAAATTGTATTGTCAAGGTGTGCTAGAAGATACACTTGTTTGACGTAACGTTGAGAATTTATTTTGACAATCACTTTCAATAAAAATCAAACAAACATAGGTTATTTTGTTTAAAACCAGACTTTTCAAAGCCAGTTTATTTCCTTATTCCAGACTTTATACGGTTGTTGTAACCCACAAGACTCAGAATTAGTGCTAGGTATTGCTCTATTACTTGAAGACAATGATATTTAGCAGATATAGATCGAACGAAATCACTGGGATATGTTGTTGTTGTTGTGGGGTTTAAAGTCATTTGTCAGCACACGATAGGCTATGCATGGCGGCCAGTATTAATGGTAGAGGAAGAACCCGGGAAAACCCCAGGAAGAACCACCGACTCACGAGAAGCTAGTAGCAAGCTTTCTAACATACCCACATTGGCCGAATCCTAGACTCGAACCCACGCAGATAGAGGTGAGATGGCAGTGATCCGTAACGGAGAGCGCTTTACACCACTCGGTCACACAGGGCCCTCACTGGGATATATGTACCATGGAAGTTTCGTAATTGAAAAGGAGAACATGATCAAACGTATACACTTAAATGAGTGTAGTTCCTTCGAAACACATCATAAAGATATCATATTATTGAATAGTGGAGATGACATTACCAGCAATGCATTCGTAACATCGTCTTATATCAAAGACTGCACTTCTACATGTACAAACTGTAAAATAATGCAGATAGTTTGCAGAAGCAAATGAATACTTTTTCTCTTGCTCGCTTGTCACATCGGGTTGGTTGCAAACACAATAAGAATCAGATTCCCTCTCCGAATGATACGCGACGTTTTCAGATTGCGAGAGATTCTTTCTTGGCATTTTATTTCTGAATGTATTTACACAGAACAAACAACAACCAGCAGCACCACGGTGGAACCAACAACATTATCCACTGAAACACCTACAACTGCAACTACTAGTACCAGCCTCCCAACCTCGAGCTCGACATTGACTTCATCGACAGCAAGTACTGAAAGTGATACCACAATTACAACCACACTCCCATCAACAAGTATCAGCACAACATCGGCAACGACTACTACAACCACAGATAGAGACACTACTACAGGTAAAACTATGTCTATCTTAAAAACAACACCTGATAAAACAACAACCAACATTACCACCTTATCGACCACTTCCACCAGTGCTAATGGTAGATCTTTTAAAAATTCATTCTTGTTACTTATCATGCTCTGACTTTGAAATTATATAATAAAGTACATAAGATGACGAATAAAACAACCAGACAAATGATATTTAGGTTCTTATTGAATGTTGCATTCAATACGTGGGAGACAACCAAATCATACATTCTTCGAGACTGCTCGGAAAATCAAAATGATCTCTTAAGATCTGATTGTCACTTGTTTGTATATTTCAGTATAGCAAATATTCATCATTTACAAATAGAGAAACATTTGGTTTACTTCCATTCTCCATTTAAAACTAAGTGAATGTCAAAGCCTAATTTCAATTTGGGGAAGGACATATGACAAGGACAAGCATTCTATTATGCAACACATTGCGAGACGAATCCATTTGAGCGATTCAGAGGATCAGTAATAGTGTCAATTCACTTCCAAAAATGGACACATGCATCCAGAACAAGAACAATTGTAAGAGATCTAGAATGGCACAATATAGGGTACTCACCCGATTGCTTTTAAAGTTGAGATGTTTATTAGGCAGGGAAGAAGAAAGGATTACAGATACATTTAAATGGAATTGTTCAGAATTTTTAAAAGGTATACTTTCTCGAAATCCCTTTTCATATACTGTTTTCTGTCACGTGTAAAGAAAAGGAATGCAGAAGATTAAGATTTTTAAAACCATTATTAACAAATGCAACTACACATTAATTTACATAGTACAAATGTTATTGAAAGGCACATGGGTCAGGATGTAAGTAAAGACGATGCTGTATAATTACCTCTGGGTCACAGATATCTACAGAAACAAATCATTGAGGTGTAGGTGTGTTGGAATTGGAATAAATGAGACGGATATCCAACTCAGATATATTTATTTCCTACAAGCTTTCCTGCTTGTAAACGGATCACGGAGACTTCATTGAATAATATAGCAGGCTTTACAAACGACACAATTTTATCATTCTTTTATATCCTTTTTTGCAACTACGCATATCCTAAGATTGAAATATCAATCCTTTAGCGCTGTTTAAAACACTTTTTCTCTTGCTCGCGATGTACATCATTTGTCTTGAAAACGCATTAAAAGCGTTATTCAGTCTCTAAATTGTTCATAGCTGTTTTTGTTTGCGGGACAATAATTCATGGCAATTCACTTAGGGTTCTAATTGCAAAGAAAAAACTTTCGAATAATTAATGTCTTTGCTATGAAAGAAAGAATCGTCTAACAAATGATATTTACATCGTGTAATACAAATTGAATTGCGAAATTACTGCAATATCATAAGGAAAATGATTTGAATCTCTGCTGGGGTAAAGGTACAGTAATCATATCATAAACCCCTTGCCTGTCCTTTGCGACAGTAATTACAATAGGTATCATTTAGAAAATGACAAAAGAGACAAAAACATTGAACTCGTTCATAAATGAAAGACATCGAAAATACGGGCAAATATTTTGCCCTTGAACTCAATTTTGAAGTTGAGATAGTTGTTATAAAGGAAATTGAAACGTATCTCATGCAGTTAAATTGTATGTTCAATGTTCGCTAGGAGATAATCTTGTTTGTCGTAACGTTGAGAATTTATTTTGACACTCATTTTCAATAAAATGCAAAGAAACAGAAGCCATTTTGTTTAAAGCCATATTTTTCAAAGCCAATTCCTTCCTTAACCACGATTTCTACCGTTGTTGTAACCCACATGGCCCAGAATGTAGTGTTAGGTCTTGTTCTATTACATGCAGACGTAATGATGTGTTGCATATATAGATCGATATGAATCACATGGATACAGGTACCTTGGAGTTTTAGTAATCGAAACGGAGCACATGATCAGACTTATAACCCTACCGTGAGTGCATTTCCTTAGAAACTCATCTTGAAGATATCACTGAATAATGGAGATGACATTAGTAGCAATGCATGCCAACCATCGGCTTATATGAAAGATTGCACTTCTACATGTACTAAATTTAAAATAATACAGATAGTCTGCACAAACAAAGGAATGAATTTACTCTTGCTCACTTGTCACATCAGGGATCATGCAAAGATTGTAAGAATCCGATTCCCTCTTCCAATGGTACTTGATGTTTTCAGATTGTGAGAGAATTGTTCTTGACATTTTAATTCTGAATGTATTTGCACAGAACAAACAACAACCAGCAGCACCACGGTGGAACCAACAACATTATCCACAGAGACACCTACAACATCAACTACTAGTACCAGCGTCCCGACCTCTAGTTCGACATTGTCTTCATCGACAACTAGTACTGAAAGTGATACCACAATTACAACCACACAGCCATCAAGAAGTACCAGCACTACAACGGCAACGACTGCTACAACCACAGATAGAGACACTACTACAGGTAAAAAAATGTGTATCTTAACAACAAGACCTAATAACACAACAACCACCATTACCACCTCGGTGACGACTTCCTGCAATACCCAAGATAGATCACGAGAAAACTCATTCTTTTTTTCATGCTCCGATACGAGTGTTTTCAATTATATAACACACTGCATATGATAACAAATAAAATAACTAGACAAATTATATTTAGATACTTAATTTATGTTACATTCTAAACGTGAGAGACTACCAAATCATACATCGGAAAATCGGAATGTTTTCATAAGATGTTCTTGTCACTTCTTAGTACTGTTTATTGTTGCAAATATTCATCATTTACAAATATAGAATGATTTGGTTTACTTCCATTCTCCATGCAGAACTATTTGAATGCCAAAGCCTAATTTCAAGCAAGGAAATATTACAAACACAAGCATACTATTACGCAACATATTGCGAGACGAATGCATTTGAGCAATTCAGATGATAAGTAATAGTTTCCATTCACTTCCAAAACTGGACACGTGCATCAAGAACAATAACAATTGTAGGAGATCTAGAATGGCTTAATGTAGGGGATTCACCCGATTGCTTTTAAAGTTCAGAGCTTTATTAAGCCGGTAAAGGAAAGGATTCGAGATACAGATAAATGGAATTGTTCAGAATTGGTAAAGGGTATACTTGCTAGAAATCTCTTTTACATATAATGTTGTCAATCACGTGCAAGAAAGATGAACAAAAGTGATTAAATTGTTTTTAAAAACCATAAAGATGAAATACAACTTACGTTAATTCACATATTTAAATTGTTCTCGAAAGGCACATGGGTCAGAATGTAACGTTAGATGTTGCTGTATAAGAAGCATAATTATCCCTAGGTCACAGAGCTATACAGAAACAAATCGTTGATGTATATGTGCATTAAACTAGAACAATTGAGAAGGAGAACATACTAAGATATATATATTTCCAACAATATGCATCATTAAGAAAATGACAAAAGAGACAAATGCATTGATCTCATTCATAAACGATAGACATACAAAATACCAGCATATGATTTCCTGACGAGTTCGATTTGGAAGTTTAGATAGCTCTTATAAAGGAAAATTAAATTTATCAGATGCAGTTAAACTGTATTGTCAAGGTGTGCTAGAAGATACACTTGTTTGACGTAACGTGGAGAATTTATTTTGACAATCACTTTCAATGAAAATCAAAGAAACATAGGTTATTTTGTTTAAATCCAGACTTTTCAAAGCCAGTTTATTTCCTTATTCCAGACTTTATACGGTTGTTGTAACCCACAAGACTCAGAATTAGTGCTAGGTATTGCTCTATTACTTGAAGACTTAATGATATTTAGCAGATATAGATCGAACGAAATCACTGGGATATGTTGTTGTTGTTGTGGGGTTTAAAGTAATTTGTCAGCACACGATAGGCTATGCATGGCGGCCAGTATTAATGGTAGATCAAGAACCCGGGAAAACCCCTGGAAGAACCACCAACTCACGATAAGCTAGTAGCAAGCTTTCTAACTCACCCACATTGGCCGAATCCTAGATTCGAACCCATGCAGATAGAAGTGGGATGGCAGTGATCCGTAACGGAGAGCGCTTTACACCATTCGGTCACTCAGGGCCCCTCACTGGGATATATGTACCATGGAAGTTTCGTAATTGAAAAGGAGAACATGATCAAACGTATACACTTAAATGAGTGTAGTTCCTTCGAAACACATCATAAAGATATCATATCATTGAATAGTGGAGATGACATTACCAGCAATGCATTCGTAACATCGTCTTACATCAAAGACTGCACTTCTACATGTACAAACTGTAAACTAATGCAGATAGTTTGCAGAAGCAAATGAATACTTTTTCTCTTGCTCGCTTGTCACATCGTGTTGGTTGCAAACACAATAAGAATCAGATTCCCTCTCCGAATGATACGCGACGTTTTCAGATTGCGAGAGATTCTTTCTTGGCATTTTATTTCTGAATGTATTTACACAGAACAAACAACAACCAGCAGCACCACGGTGGAACCAACAACATTATCCACTGAAACACCTACAACTACAACTACTAGTACCAGCCTCCCAATCTCGAGCTCGACATTGTCTTCATCGACAGCAAGTACTGAAAGTGATACCACAATTACAACCACACTCCCATCAACAAGTATCAGCACAACATCGGCAACGACTACTACAACCACAGATAGAGACACTACTACAGGTAAAACTATGTCTATCTTAACAAAAACACCTGATAAAGCAACTACCTACATTACCACCTCGTCGACCACTTCCACCAGTACTAATGGTAGATCTTTTAAAAATTCATTCTTGTTACTTATCATGCTCTGATAAGAAGCTTTGAAATTATATAATAAAGTACATAAGATGACGAATAAAACAACCAGACAAATGATATTTAGATTCTTATTGAATGTTGCATTCAATACGTGGGAGACTACCAAATCATACATTCTTCGAGACTGCTCGGAAAATCAAAATGATCTCTTAAGATCTGATTGTCACTTGTTTGTATATTTCAGTATAGCAAATATTCATCATTTACAAATAGAGAAACATTTGCTTTACTTCCATTCTCCATTTAAAACTAAATGAATGTCAAAGCCTAATTTCAATTTGGGGAAGGACATATGACAAGGACAAGCATTCTATTATGCAACACATTGCGAGACGAATCCATTTGAGCGATTCAGAGGATCAGTAATAGTGTCAATTCACTTCCAAAAATGGACACATGCATCCAGAACAAGAACAATTGTAAGAGATCTAGAATGGCACAATACAGGGTACTCACCCGATTGCTTTTAAAGTTGAGATGTTTATTAGGTGGGGAAGAAGAAAGGATTACAGATACATTTAAATGGAATTGTTCAGAATTTTTAAAAGGTATACTTTCTAGAAATCTCTTTTCATATACGGTTTTCTGTCACGTGTAAAGAAAAGGAATGCAGAAGATTAAGATTTTTAAAACCATTATTAACAAATGCAACTACACATTAATTTACATAGTACAAATGTTATTGAAAGGCACATGGGTCAGAATATAAGTAAAGGTGATGCTGTATAATTACCTCTGGGTCACAGATATCTACAGAAACAAATCATTGAGGTGTAGGTGTGGTGGAATTGGAATAAATGAGACGAATATCCAACTCAGATATATTTATCTCCTACAAGCTTTCCTGCTTGCAAACGGATCAGGGAGACTTCATTGAATAATATAGCAGGCTTTACAAACGACACAATTTTATCATTCTTTTATATCCTTTTTTGCAACTACGCATATCCTAAGATTGAAACATCAATCCATTAGCGCTGTTTAAAACACTTTTTCTCTTGCTCGCGATGTACATCATTTGTCTTGCAAACACATTAAGAGCGTTATTCAGTCTCTAAATTGTTCATAGCTGTTTTTGTTTGCGGGACAATAATTCATGGCAATTCACTTAGGGTTCTAATTGCAAAGAAAAAACTTTCGAATAATTAATGTCTTTGCTATGAAAGAAAGAATCGTCTAACAAATGATATTTACATCGTGTAATACAAATTGAATTGCGAAATTACTGCAATATCATAAGGAAAATGATTTGAATCTCTGCTGGGGTAAAGGTACAGTAATCATATCATAAACCCCTTGCCTGTCCTTTGCGACAGTAATTACAATAGGTATCATTTAGAAAATGACAAAAGAGACAAAAACATGGAACTCGTTCATAAATGACAGACATCGAAAATACGGGCATATATTTTGCCCTTGAACTCAATTTTGAAGTTGAGATAGTTGTTATAAAGGAAATTGAAACGTATTTCATGCAGTTAAATTGTATGTTCAATGTTCGCTAGAAGATAATCTTGTTTGTCGTAACGTTGAGAATTTATTTTGACACTCATTTTCATTAAAATGCAAAGAAACAGAAGCCATTTTGTTTAAAGCCATATTTTTCAAAGCCAATTCCTTCCTTAACCACGATTTCTACCGTTGTTGTAACCCACATGGCCCAGAATGTAGTGTTAGGTCTTGTTCTATTACATGCAGACGTAATGATGTGTTGCATATATAGATCGAAATGAATCACATGGATACAGGTACCTTGGAGTTTTAGTAATCGAAACGGAGCACATGATCAGACTTATAACCCTACCGTGAGTGCATTTCCTTAGAAACTCATCTTGAAGATATCACTGAATAATGGAGATGACATTACTAGCAATGCATGCCAACCATCGGCTTATATGAAAGATTGCCCTTCTACATGTACTAAATTTAAAATAATGCAGATAGTCTGCACAAACAAAGGAATGAATTTACTCTTGCTCGCTTGTCACATCAGGGATCATGCAAAGATTGTAAGAATCCGATTCCCTTTCCCAATGGTACTTGATGTTTTCAGATTGTGAGAGAATTGTTCTTGACATTTTAGTTCTGAATGTATTTGCACAGAACAAACAACAACCAGCAGCACCACGGTGGAACCAACAACATTATCCACAGAGACACCTACAACATCAACTACTAGTACCAGCGTCCCGACCTCTAGTTCGACATTGTCTTCATCGACAACTAGTACTGAAAGTGATACCACAATTACAACCACACAGCCATCAAGAAGTACCAGCACTACAACGGCAACGACTGCTACAACCACAGATAGAGACACTACTACAGGTAAAAAAATGTATATCTTAACAACAAGACCTAATAACACAACAATCACCATTACCACCTTGGTGACGACTTCCTGCAATACCCAAGATAGATCACGAGAAAACTCATTCTTTTTTTCATGCTCCGATACGAGTGTTTTCAATTATATAACACACTGCATATGATAACAAATAAAATAACTAGACAAATTATATTTAGATACTTAATTTATGTTACATTCTAAACGTGAGAGACTACCAAATCATACATCGGAAAATCGGAATGTTTTCATAAGATGTTCTTGTCACTTCTTAGTACTGTTTATTGTTGCAAATATTCATCATTTACAAATATAGAATGATTTGGTTTACTTCCATTCTCCATGCAGAACTATTTGAATGCCAAAGCCTAATTTCAAGCAAGGAAATATTACAAACACAAGCATACTATTACGCAACATATTGCGAGACGAATGCATTTGAGCAATTCAGATGATAAGTAATAGTTTCAATTCACTTCCAAAACTGGACACGTGCATCAAGAACAATAACAATTGTAGGAGATCTAGAATGGCTTAATGTAGGGGATTCACCCGATTGCTTTTAAAGTTCAGAGCTTTATTAGGCCGCTAAAGGAAAGGATTCGAGATACAGATAAATGGAATTGTTCAGAATTGGTAAAGGGTATACTTGCTAGAAATCTCTTTTACATATAATGTTGTCAATCACGTGCAAGTAAGATGAACAAAAGTGATTAAATTGTTTTTAAAAACCATAAGGATGAAATACAACTTACGTTAATTCACATATTTAAATTGTTCTCGAAAGGCACATGGGTCAGAATGTAACGTTAGATGTTGCTGTATAAGAAGCATAATTATCCCTAGGTCACAGAGCTATACAGAAACAAATCGTTGATGTATATGTGCATTAAATTAGAACAATTGAGAAGGAGAACATACTAAGATATATATATTTCCAACAATATGCATCATTAAGAAAATGACAAAAGAGACAAATGCATTGATCTCATTCATAAACGATAGACATACAAAATACCAGCATATGATTTCCTGACGAGTTCGATTTGGAAGTTTAGATAGCTCTTATAAAGGAAAATTAAATTTATCAGATGCAGTTAAACTGTATTGTCAAGGTGTGCTAGAAGATACACTTGTTTGACGTAACGTGGAGAATTTATTTTGACAATCACTTTCAATAAAAATCAAAGAAACATAGGTTATTTTGTTTAAATCCAGACTTTTCAAAGCCAGTTTATTTCCTTATTCCAGACTTTATACGGTTGTTATAACCCACAAGACTCAGAATTAGTGCTAGGTATTGCTCTATTACTTGAAGACTTAATGATATTTAGCAGATATAGATCGAACGAAATCACTGGGATATGTTGTTGTTGTTGTGGGGTTTAAAGTCATTTGTCAGCACACGATAGGCTCTGCATGGCGGGCAGTATTAATGGTAGAGGAAGAACCCGGGAAAACCCCTGGAAGAACCACCAACTCACGAGAAGCTAGTAGCAAGCTTTCTAACTCACCCACATTGGCCGAATCCTAGACTCGAACCCATGCAGATAGAAGTAGGATGGCAGTGATCCGTAACGGAAAGCGCTTTACACCACTCGGTCACTCAGGGCCCCTCACTGGGATATATGTACCATGGAAGTTTCGTAATTGAAAAGGAGAACATGATCAAACGTATACACTTAAATGAGTGTAGTTCCTTCCAAACACATCATAAAGATATCATATCATTGAATAGTGGAGATGACATTACCAGCAATGCATTCGTAACATCGTCTTATATCAAAGACTGCACTTCTACATGTACAAACTGTAAAATAATGCAGATAGTTTGCAGAAGCAAATGAATACTTTTTCTCTTGCTCGCTTGTCACATCGTGTTGGTTGCAAACACAATAAGAATCAGATTCCCTCTCCGAATGATACGCGACGTTTTCAGATTGCGAGAGATTCTTTCTTGGCATTTTATTTCTGAATGTATTTACACAGAACAAACAACAACCAGCAGCACCACGGTGGAACCAACAACATTATCCACTGAAACACCTACAACTACAACTACTAGTACCAGCCTCCCAATCTCGAGCTCGACATTGTCTTCATCGACAGCAAGTACTGAAAGTGATACCACAATTACAACCACACTCCCATCAACAAGTATCAGCACAACATCGGCAACGACTACTACAACCACAGATAGAGACACTACTACAGGTAAAACTATGTCTATCTTAACAAAAACACCTGATAAAGCAACAACCAACATTACCACCTCGTCGACCACTTCCACCAGTACTAATGGTAGATCTTTTAAAAATTCATTCTTGTTACTTATCATGCTCTGATAAGAAGCTTTGAAATTATATAATAAAGTACATAAGATGACGAATAAAACAACCAGACAAATGATATTTAGATTCTTATTGAATGTTGCATTCAATACGTGGGAGACTACCAAATCATACATTCTTCGAGACTGCTCGGAAAATCAAAATGATCTCTTAAGATCTGATTGTCACTTGTTTGTATATTTCAGTATAGCAAATATTCATCATTTACAAATAGAGAAACATTTGGTTTACTTCCATTCTCCATTTAAAACTAAGTGAATGTCAAAGCCTAATTTCAATTTGGGGAAGGACATATGACAAGGACAAGCATTCTATTATGCAACACATTGCGAGACGAATCCATTTGAGCGATTCAGAGGATCAGTAATAGTGTCAATTCACTTCCAAAAATGGACACATGCATCCAGAACAAGAACAATTGTAAGAGATCTAGAATGGCACAATATAGGGTACTCACCCGATTGCTTTTAAAGTTGAGATGTTTATTAGGTGGGGAAGAAGAAAGGATTACAGATACATTTAAATGGAATTGTTCAGAATTTTTAAAAGGTATACTTTCTAGAAATCTCTTTTCATATACGGTTTTCTGTCACGTGTAAAGAAAAGGAATGCAGAAGATTAAGATTTTTAAAACCATTATTAACAAATGCAACTACACATTAATTTACATAGTACAAATGTTATTGAAAGGCACATGGGTCAGAATATAAGTAAAGGTGATGCTGTATAATTACCTCTGGGTCACAGATATCTACAGAAACAAATCATTGAGGTGTAGGTGTGGTGGAATTGGAATAAATGAGACGAATATCCAACTCAGATATATTTATCTCCTACAAGCTTTCCTGCTTGTAAACGGATCAGGGAGACTTCATTGAATAATATAGCAGGCTTTACAAACGACACAATTTTATCATTCTTTTATATCCTTTTTTGCAACTACGCATATCCTAAGATTGAAACATAAATCCATTAGCGCTGTTTAAAACACTTTTTCTCTTGCTCGCGATGTACATCATTTGTCTTGCAAACACATTAAGAGCGTTATTCAGTCTCTAAATTGTTCATAGCTGTTTTTGTTTGCGGGACAATAATTCATGGCAATTCACTTAGGGTTCTAATTGCAAAGAAAAAACTTTCGAATAATTAATGTCTTTGCTATGAAAGAAAGAATCGCCTAACAAATGATATTTACATCGTGTAATACAAATTGAATTGCGAAATTACTGCAATATCATAAGGAAAATGATTTGAATCTCTGCTGGGGTAAAGGTACAGTAATCATATCATAAACCCCTTGCCTGTCCTTTGCGACAGTAATTACAATAGGTATCATTTAGAAAATGACAAAAGAGACAAAAACATTGAACTCGTTCATAAATGAAAGACATCGAAAATACGGGCATATATTTTGCCCTTGAACTCAATTTTGAAGTTGAGATAGTTGTTATAAAGGAAATTGAAACGTATCTCATGCAGTTAAATTGTATGTTTAATGTTCGCTAGAAGATAATCTTGTTTGTCGTAACGTTGAGAATTTATTTTGACACTCATTTTCAATAAAATGCAAAGAAACAGAAGCCATTTTGTTTAAAACCATATTTTTCAAAGCCAATTCCTTCCTTAACCACGATTTCTACCGTTGTTGTAACCCACATGGCCCAGAATGTAGTGTTAGGTCTTGTTCTATTACATGCAGACGTAATGATGTGTTGCATATATAGATCGAAATGAATCACATGGATACAGGTACCTTGGAGTTTTAGTAATCGAAACGGAGAACATGATCAGACTTATAACCCTACCGTGAGTGCATTTCCTTAGAAACTCATCTTGAAGATATCACTGAATAATGGAGATGACATTACTAGCAATGCATGCCAACCATCGGCTTATATGAAAGATTGCCCTTCTACATGTACTAAATTTAAAATAATGCAGAGAGTCTGCACAAACAAAGGAATGAATTTACTCTTGCTCGCTTGTCACATCAGGGATCATGCAAAGATTGTAAGAATCCGATTCCCTCTCCCAATGGTACTTGATGTTTTCAGATTGTGAGAGAATTGTTCTTGACATTTTAATTCTGAATGTATTTGCACAGAACAAACAACAACCAGCAGCACCACGGTGGAACCAACAACATTATCCACAGAGACACCTACAACATCAACTACTAGTACCAGCGTCCCGACCTCTAGTTCGACATTGTCTTCATCGACAACTAGTACTGAAAGTGATACCACAATTACAACCACACAGCCATCAAGAAGTACCAGCACTACAACGGCAACGACTGCTACAACCACAGATAGAGACACTACTACAGGTAAAAAAATGTATATCTTAACAACAAGACCTAATAACACAAAAACCACCATTACCACCTCGGTGACGACTTCCTGCAATACCCAAGATAGATCACGAGAAAACTCATTCTTTTTTTCATGCTCCGATACGAGTGTTTTCAATTATATAACACACCGCATATGATAACAAATAAAATGACTAGACAAATTATATTTAGATACTTAATTTATGTTACATTCTAAACGTGAGAGACTACCAAATCATACATCGGAAAATCGGAATGTTTTCATAAGATGTTCTTGTCACTTCTTAGTACTGTTTATTGTTGCAAATATTCATCATTTACAAATATAGAATGATTTGGTTTAAATCCATTCTCCATGCAGAACTATTTGAATGCCAAAGCCTAATTTCAAGCAAGGAAATATTACAAACATAACACTACTATTACGCAACATATTGCGAGACGAATGCATTTGAGCAATTCAGATGATAAGTAATAGTTTCCATTCACTTCCAAAACTGGACACGTGCATCAAGAACAATAACAATTGTAGGAGATCTAGAATGGCTTAATGTAGGGGATTCACCCGATTGCTTTTAAAGTTCAGAGCTTTATTAGGCCGCTAAAGGAAAGGATTCGAGATACAGATAAATGGAATTGTTCAGAATTGGTAAAGGGTATACTTGCTAGAAATCTCTTTTACATATAATGATGTCAATCACGTGCAAGAAAGATGAACAAAAGTGATTAAATTGTTTTTAAAAATCATAAAGATGAAATGCAACTTACGTTAATTCACATATTTAAATTGTTCTCGAAAGGCACATGGGTCAGAATGTAACGTTAGATGTTGCTGTATAAGAAGCATAATTATCCCTAGGTCACAGAGCTATACAGAAACAAATCGTTGATGTATATGTGCATTAAATTAGAACAATTGAGAAGGAGAACATACTAAGATATATATATTTCCAACAATATGCATCATTAAGAAAATGACAAAAGAGACAAATGCATTGATCTCATTCATAAACGATAGACATACAAAATACCAGCATATGATTTCCTGACGAGTTCGATTTGGAAGTTTAGATAGCTCTTATAAAGGAAAATTAAATTTATCAGATGCAGTTAAACTGTATTGTCAAGGTGTGCTAGAAGATACACTTGTTTGACGTAACGTGGAGAATTTATTTTGACAATCACTTTCAATGAAAATCAAAGAAACATAGGTTATTTTGTTTAAATGCAGACTTTTCAAAGCCAGTTTATTTCCTTATTCCAGACTTTATACGGTTGTTGTAACCCACAAGACTCAGAATTAGTGCTAGGTATTGCTCTATTACTTGAAGACTTAATGATATTTAGCAGATATAGATCGAACGAAATCACTGGGATATGTTGTTGTTGTTGTGGGGTTTAAAGTAATTTGTCAGCACACGATAGGCTATGCATGGCGGCCAGTATTAATGGTAGAGGAAGAACCCGGGAAAACCCCTGGAAGAACCACCAACTCACGAGAAGCTAGTAGCAAGCTTTCTAACTCACCCACATTGGCCGAATCCTAGATTCGAACCCATGCAGATAGAAGTGGGATGGCAGTGATCCGTAACGGTAAGCGCTTTACACCATTCGGTCACTCAGGGCCCCTCACTGGGATATATGTACCAAGGAAGTTTCGTAATTGAAAAGGAGAACATGATCAAACGTATACACTTAAATGAGTGTAGTTCCTTCCAAACACATCATAAAGATATCATATCATTGAATAGTGGAGATGACATTACCAGCAATGCATTCGTAACATCTTCTTACATCAAAGACTGCACTTCTACATGTACAAACTGTAAACTAATGCAGATAGTTTGCAGAAGCAAATGAATACTTTTTCTCTTGCTCGCTTGTCACATCGTGTTGGTTGCAAACACAATAAGAATCAGATTCCCTCTCCGAATGATACGCGACGTTTTCAGATTGCGAGAGATTCTTTCTTGGCATTTTATTTCTGAATGTATTTACACAGAACAAACAACAACCAGCAGCACCACGGTGGAACCAACAACATTATCCACTGAAACACCTACAACTACAACTACTAGTACCAGCCTCCCAATCTCGAGCTCGACATTGTCTTCATCGACAGCAAGTACTGAAAGTGATACCACAATTACAACCACACTCCCATCAACAAGTATCAGCACAACATCGGCAACGACTACTACAACCACAGATAGAGACACTACTACAGGTAAAACTATGTCTATCTTAACAAAAACACCTGATAAAGCAACTACCTACATTACCACCTTGTCGACCACTTCCACCAGTACTAATGGTAGATCTTTTAAAAATTCATTCTTGTTACTTATCATGCTCTGATAAGAAGCTTTGAAATTATATAATAAAGTACATAAGATGACGAATAAAACAACCAGACAAATGATATTTAGATTCTTATTGAATGTTGCATTCAATACGTGGGAGACTACCAAATCATACATTCTTCGAGACTGCTCGGAAAATCAAAATGATCTCTTAAGATCTGATTGTCACTTGTTTGTATATTTCAGTATAGCAAATATTCATCATTTACAAATAGAGAAACATTTGGTTTACTTCCATTCTCCATTTAAAACTAAGTGAATGTCAAAGCCTAATTTCAATTTGGGGAAGGACATATGACAAGGACAAGCATTCTATTATGCAACACATTGCGAGACGAATCCATGTGAGCGATTCAGAGGATCAGTAATAGTGTCAATTCACTTCCAAAAATGGACACATGCATCCAGAACAAGAACAATTGTAAGAGATCTAGAATGGCACAATATAGGGTACTCACCCGATTGCTTTTAAAGTTGAGATGTTTATTTGGTAGGGAAGAAGAAAGGATTACAGATACATTTAAATGGAATTGTTCAGAATTTTTAAAAGGTATACTTTCTAGAAATCTCTTTTCATATACGGTTTTCTGTCACGTGTAAAGAAAAGGAATGCAGAAGATTAAGATTTTTAAAACCATTATTAACAAATGCAACTACACATTAATTTACATAGTACAAATGTTATTGAAAGGCACATGGGTCAGAATATAAGTAAAGGTGATGCTGTATAATTACCTCTGGGTCACAGATATCTACAGAAACAAATCATTGAGGTGTAGGTGTGGTGGAATTGGAATAAATGAGACGAATATCCAACTCAGATATATTTATCTCCTACAAGCTTTCCTGCTTGTAAACGGATCAGGGAGACTTCATTGAATAATATAGCAGGCTTTACAAACGACACAATTTTATCATTCTTTTATATCCTTTTTTGCAACTACGCATATCCTAAGATTGAAACATAAATCCATTAGCGCTGTTTAAAACACTTTTTCTCTTGCTCGCGATGTACATCATTTGTCTTGCAAACACATTAAGAGCGTTATTCAGTCTCTAAATTGTTCATAGCTGTTTTTGTTTGCGGGACAATAATTCATGGCAATTCACTTAGGGTTCTAATTGCAAAGAAAAAACTTTCGAATAATTAATGTCTTTGCTATGAAAGAAAGAATCGCCTAACAAATGATGTTTACATCGTGTAATACAAATTGAATTGCGAAATTACTGCAATATCATAAGGAAAATGATTTGAATCTCTGCTGGGGTAAAGGTACAGTAATCATATCATAAACCCCTTGCCTGTCCTTTGCGACAGTAATTACAATAGGTATCATTTAGAAAATGACAAAAGAGACAAAAACATTGAACTCGTTCATAAATGAAAGACATCGAAAATACGGGCATATATTTTGCCCTTGAACTCAATTTTGAAGTTGAGATAGTTGTTATAAAGGAAATTGAAACGTATCTCATGCAGTTAAATTGTATGTTCAATGTTCGCTAGAAGATAATCTTGTTTGTCGTAACGTTGAGAATTTATTTTGACAATCATTTTCAATAAAATGCAAAGAAACAGAAGCCATTTTGTTTAAAACCATATTTTTCAAAGCCAATTCCTTCCTTAACCACGATTTCTACCGTTGTTGTAACCCACATGGCCCAGAATGTAGTGTTAGGTCTTGTTCTATTACATGCAGACGTAATGATGTGTTGCATATATAGATCGAAATGAATCACATGGATACAGGTACCTTGGAGTTTTAGTAATCGAAACGGAGCACATGATCAGACTTATAACCCTACCGTGAGTGCATTTCCTTAGAAACTCATCTTGAAGATATCACTGAATAATGGAGATGACATTACTAGCAATGCATGCCAACCATCGGCTTATATGAAAGATTGCCCTTCTACATGTACTAAATTTAAAATAATGCAGAGAGTCTGCACAAACAAAGGAATGAATTTACTCTTGCTCGCTTGTCACATCAGGGATCATGCAAAGATTGTAAGAATCCGATTCCCTCTCCCAATGGTACTTGATGTTTTCAGATTGTGAGAGAATTGTTCTTGACATTTTAATTCTGAATGTATTTGCACAGAACAAACAACAACCAGCAGCACCACGGTGGAACCAACAACATTATCCACAGAGACACCTACAACATCAACTACTAGTACCAGCGTCCCGACCTCTAGTTCGACATTGTCTTCATCGACAACTAGTACTGAAAGTGATACCACAATTACAACCACACAGCCATCAAGAAGTACCAGCACTACAACGGCAACGACTGCTACAACCACAGATAGAGACACTACTACAGGTAAAAAAATGTATATCTTAACAACAAGACCTAATAACACAACAACCACCATTACCACCTCGGTGACGACTTCCTGCAATACCCAAGATAGATCACGAGAAAACTCATTCTTTTTTTCATGCTCCGATACGAGTGTTTTCAATTATATAACACACTGCATATGATAACAAATAAAATAACTAGACAAATTATATTTAGATACTTAATTTATGTTACATTCTAAAGGTGAGAGACTACCAAATCATACATCGGAAAATCGGAATGTTTTCATAAGATGTTCTTGTCACTTCTTAGTACTGTTTATTGTTGCAAATATTCATCATTTACAAATATAGAATGATTTGGTTTACTTCCATTCTCCATGCAGAACTATTTGAATGCCAAAGCCTAATTTCAAGCAAGGAAATATTACAAACACAAGCATACTATTACGCAACATATTGCGAGACGAATGCATTTGAGCAATTCAGATGATAAGTAATAGTTTCCATTCACTTCCAAAACTGGACACGTGCATCAAGAACAATAACAATTGTAGGAGATCTAGAATGGCTTAATGTAGGGGATTCACCCGATTGCTTTTAAAGTTCAGAGCTTTATTAGGCCGCTAAAGGAAAGGATTCGAGATACAGATAAATGGAATTGTTCAGAATTGGTAAAGGGTATACTTGCTAGAAATCTCTTTTACATATAATGTTGTCAATCACGTGCAAGAAAGATGAACAAAAGTGATTAAATTGTTTTTAAAAATCATAAAGATGAAATGCAACTTACGTTAATTCACATATTTAAATTGTTCTCGAAAGGCACATGGGTCAGAATGTAACGTTAGATGTTGCTGTATAAGAAGCATAATTATCCCTAGGTCACAGAGCTATATAGAAACAAATCGTTGATGTATATGTGCATTAAATTAGAACAATTGAGAAGGAGAACATACTAAGATATATATATTTCCAACAATATGCATCATTAAGAAAATGACAAAAGAGACAAATGCATTGATCTCATTCATAAACGATAGACATACAAAATACCAGCATATGATTTCCTGACGAGTTCGATTTGGAAGTTTAGATAGCTCTTATAAAGGAAAATTAAATTTATCAGATGCAGTTAAACTGTATTGTCAAGGTGTGCTAGAAGATACACTTGTTTGACGTAACGTGGAGAATTTATTTTGACAATCACTTTCAATGAAAATCAAAGAAACATAGGTTATTTTGTTTAAATCCAGACTTTTCAAAGCCAGTTTATTTCCTTATTCCAGACTTTATACGGTTGTTGTAACCCACAAGACTCAGAATTAGTGCTAGGTATTGCTCTATTACTTGAAGACTTAATGATATTTAGCAGATATAGATCGAACGAAATCACTGGGATATGTTGTTGTTGTTGTGGGGTTTAAAGTAATTTGTCAGCACACGATAGGCTATGCATGGCGGCCAGTATTAATGGTAGAGGAAGAACCCGGGAAAACCCCTGGAAGAACCACCAACTCACGAGAAGCTAGTAGCAAGCTTTCTAACTCACCCACATTGGCCGAATCCTAGATTCGAACCCATGCAGATAGAAGTGGGATGGCAGTGATCCGTAACGGAATGCGCTTTACACCATTCGGTCACTCAGGGCCCCTCACTGGGATATATGTACCAAGGAAGTTTCGTAATTGAAAAGGAGAACATGATCAAACGTATACACTTAAATGAGTGTAGTTCCTTCCAAACACATCATAAAGATATCATATCATTGAATAGTGGAGATGACATTACCAGCAATGCATTCGTAACATCGTCTTACATCAAAGACTGCACTTCTACATGTACAAACTGTAAACTAATGCAGATAGTTTGCAGAAGCAAATGAATACTTTTTCTCTTGCTCGCTTGTCACATCGTGTTGGTTGCAAACACAATAAGAATCAGATTCCCTCTCCGAATGATACGCGACGTTTTCAGATTGCGAGAGATTCTTTCTTGGCATTTTATTTCTGAATGTATTTACACAGAACAAACAACAACCAGCAGCACCACGGTGGAACCAACAACATTATCCACTGAAACACCTACAACTACAACTACTAGTACCAGCCTCCCAATCTCGAGCTCGACATTGTCTTCATCGACAGCAAGTACTGAAAGTGATACCACAATTACAACCACACTCCCATCAACAAGTATCAGCACAACATCGGCAACGACTACTACAACCACAGATAGAGACACTACTACAGGTAAAACTATGTCTATCTTAACAAAAACACCTGATAAATCAACTACCTACATTACCACCTTGTCGACCACTTCCACCAGTACTAATGGTAGATCTTTTAAAAATTCATTCTTGTTACTTATCATGCTCTGATAAGAAGCTTTGAAATTATATAATAAAGTACATAAGATGACGAATAAAACAACCAGACAAATGATATTTAGATTCTTATTGAATGTTGCATTCAATACGTGGGAGACTACCAAATCATACATTCTTCGAGACTGCTCGGAAAATCAAAATGATCTCTTAAGATCTGATTGTCACTTGTTTGTATATTTCAGTATAGCAAATATTCATCATTTACATATAGAGAAACATTTGGTTTACTTCCATTCTCCATTTAAAACTAAGTGAATGTCAAAGCCTAATTTCAATTTGGGGAAGGACATATGACAAGGATAAGCATTCTATTATGCAACACATTGCGAGACGAATCCATGTGAGCGATTCAGAGGATCAGTAATAGTGTCAATTCACTTCCAAAAATGGACACATGCATCCAGAACAAGAACAGTTGTAAGAGATCTAGAATGGCACAATATAGGGTACTCACCCGATTGCTTTTAAAGTTGAGATGTTTATTAGGTGGGGAAGAAGAAAGGATTACAGATACATTTAAATGGAATTGTTCAGAATTTTTAAAAGGTATACTTTCTAGAAATCTCTTTTCATATACGGTTTTCTGTCACGTGTAAAGAAAAGGAATGCAGAAGATTAAGATTTTTAAAACCATTATTAACAAATGCAACTACACATTAATTTACATAGTACAAATGTTATTGAAAGGCACATGGGTCAGAATATAAGTAAAGGTGATGCTGTATAATTACCTCTGGGTCACAGATATCTACAGAAACAAATCATTGAGGTGTAGGTGTGGTGGAATTGGAATAAATGAGACGAATATCCAACTCAGATATATTTATCTCCTACAAGCTTTCCTGCTTGTAAACGGATCAGGGAGACTTCATTGAATAATATAGCAGGCTTTACAAACGACACAATTTTATCATTCTTTTATATCCTTTTTTGCAACTACGCATATCCTAAGATTGAAACATCAATCCATTAGCGCTGTTTAAAACACTTTTTCTCTTGCTCGCGATGTACATCATTTGTCTTGCAAACACATTAAGAGCGTTATTCAGTCTCTAAATTGTTCATAGCTGTTTTTGTTTGCGGGACAATAATTCATGGCAATTCACTTAGGGTTCTAATTGCAAAGAAAAAACTTTCGAATAATTAATGTCTTTGCTATGAAAGAAAGAATCGTCTAACAAATGATATTTACATCGTGTAATACAAATTGAATTGCGAAATTACTGCAATATCATAATAAAAATGATTTGAATCTCTGCTGGGGTAAACGTACAGTAATCATATCATAAACCCCTTGCCTGTCCTTTGCGACAGTAATTACAATAGGTATCATTTAGAAAATGACAAAAGAGACAAAAACATTGAACTCGTTCATAAATGAAAGACATCGAAAATACGGGCATATATTTTGCCCTTGAACTCAATTTTGAAGTTGAGATAGTTGTTATAAAGGAAATTGAAACGTATCTCATGCAGTTAAATTGTATGTTCAATGTTCGCTAGAAGATAATCTTGTTTGTCGTAACGTTGAGAATTTATTTTGACACTCATTTTCATTAAAATGCAAAGAAACAGAAGCCATTTTGTTTAAAGCCATATTTTTCAAAGCCAATTCCTTCCTTAACCACGATTTCTACCGTTGTTGTAACCCACATGGCCCAGAATGTAGTGTTAGGTCTTGTTCTATTACATGCAGACGTAATGATGTGTTGCATATATAGATCGAAATGAATCACATGGATACAGGTACCTTGGAGTTTTAGTAATCGAAACGGAGCACATGATCAGACTTATAACCCTACCGTGAGTGCATTTCCTTAGAAACTCATCTTGAAGATATCACTGAATAATGGAGATGACATTACTAGCAATGCATGCCAACCATCGGCTTATATGAAAGATTGCCCTTCTACATGTACTAAATTTAAAATAATGCAGATAGTCTGCACAAACAAAGGAATGAATTTACTCTTGCTCGCTTGTCACATCAGGGATCATGCAAAGATTGTAAGAATCCGATTCCCTCTCCCAATGGTACTTGATGTTTTCAGATTGTGAGAGAATTGTTCTTGACATTTTAATTCTGAATGTATTTGCACAGAACAAACAACAACCAGCAGCACCACGGTGGAACCAACAACATTATCCACAGAGACACCTACAACATCAACTACTAGTACCAGCGTCCCGACCTCTAGTTCGACATTGTCTTCATCGACAACTAGTACTGAAAGTGATACCACAATTACAACCACACAGCCATCAAGAAGTACCAGCACTACAACGGCAACGACTGCTACAACCACAGATAGAGACACTACTACAGGTAAAAAATTGTATATCTTAACAACAAGACCTAATAACACAACAACCACCATTACCACCTCGGTGACGACTTCCTGCAATACCCAAGATAGATCACGAGAAAACTCATTCTTTTTTTCATGCTCCGATACGAGTGTTTTCAATTATATAACACACTGCATATGATAACAAATAAAATAACTAGACAAATTATATTTAGATACTTAATTTATGTTACATTCTAAAGGTGAGAGACTACCAAATCATACATCGGAAAATCGGAATGTTTTCATAAGATGTTCTTGTCACTTCTTAGTACTGTTTATTGTTGCAAATATTCATCATTTACAAATATAGAATGATTTGGTTTACTTCCATTCTCCATGCAGAACTATTTGAATGCCAAAGCCTAATTTCAAGCAAGGAAATATTACAAACACAAGCATACTATTACGCAACATATTGCGAGACGAATGCATTTGAGCAATTCAGATGATAAGTAATAGTTTCCATTCACTTTCAAAACTGGACACGTGCATCAAGAACAATAACAATTGTAGGAGATCTAGAATGGCTTAATGTAGGGGATTCACCCGATTGCTTTTAAAGTTCAGAGGTTTATTAAGCCGGTAAAGGAAAGGATTCGAGATACAGATAAATGGAATTGTTCAGAATTGGTAAAGGGTATACTTGCTAGAAATCTCTTTTACATATAATGTTGTCAATCACGTGCAAGAAAGATGAACAAAAGTGATTAAATTGTTTTTAAAAACCATAAGGATGAAATACAACTTACGTTAATTCACATATTTAAATTGTTCTCGAAAGGCACATGGGTCAGAATGTAACGTTAGATGTTGCTGTATAAGAAGCATAATTATCCCTAGGTCACAGAGCTATACAGAAACAAATCGTTGATGTATATGTGCATTAAATTAGAACAATTGAGAAGGAGAACATACTAAGATATATATATTTCCAACAATATGCATCATTAAGAAAATGACAAAAGAAACAAATGCATTGATCTCATTCATAAACGATAGACATACAAAATACCAGCATATGATTTCCTGACGAGTTCGATTTGGAAGTTTAGATAGCTCTTATAAAGGAAAATTAAATTTATCAGATGCAGTTAAACTGTATTGTCAAGGTGTGCTAGAAGATACACTTGTTTGACGTAACGTGGAGAATTTATTTTGACAATCACTTTCAATAAAAATCAAAGAAACATAGGTTATTTTGTTTAAATCCAGACTTTTCAAAGCCAGTTTATTTCCTTATTCCAGACTTTATACGGTTGTTGTAACCCACAAGACTCAGAATTAGTGCTAGGTATTGCTCTATTACTTGAAGACTTAATGATATTTAGCAGATATAGATCGAACGAAATCACTGGGATATGTTGTTGTTGTTGTGGGGTTTAAAGTCATTTGTCAGCACAAGATAGGCTATGCATGGCGGCCAGTATTAATGGTAGAGGAAGAACCCGGGAAAACCCCTGGAAGAACCACCAACTCACGAGAAGCTAGTAGCAAGCTTTCTAACTCACCCACATTGGCCGAATCCTAGATTCGAACCCATGCAGATAGAAGTGGGATGGCAGTGATCCGTAACGGAAAGCGCTTTACACCACTCGGTCACTCAGGGCCCCTCACTGGGATATATGTACCAAGGAAGTTTCGTAATTGAAAAAGAGAACATGATCAAACATATACACTTAAATGAGTGTAGTTCCTTCCAAACACATCATAAAGATGTCATATCATTGAATAGTGGAGATGACATTACCAGCAATGCATTCGTAACATCGTCTTATATCAAAGACTGCACTTCTACATGTACAAACTGTAAAATAATGCAGATAGTTTGCAGAAGCAAATGAATACTTTTTCTCTTGCTCGCTTGTCACATCGTGTTGGTTGCAAACACAATAAGAATCAGATTCCCTCTCCGAATGATACGCGACGTTTTCAGATTGCGAGAGATTCTTTCTTGGCATTTTATTTCTGAATGTATTTACACAGAACAAACAACAACCAGCAGCACCACGGTGGAACCAACAACATTATCCACTGAAACACCTACAACTACAACTACTAGTACCAGCCTCCCAATCTCGAGCTCGACATTGTCTTCATCGACAGCAAGTACTGAAAGTGATACCACAATTACAACCACACTCCCATCAACAAGTATCAGCACAACATCGGCAACGACTACTACAACCACAGATAGAGACACTACTACAGGTAAAACTATGTCTATCTTAACAAAAACACCTGATAAAGCAACAACCAACATTACCACCTTGTCGACCACTTCCACCAGTACTAATGGTAGATCTTTTAAAAATTCATTCTTGTTACTTATCATGCTCTGATAAGAAGCTTTGAAATTATATAATAAAGTACATAAGATGACGAATAAAACCACCAGACATATGAAATTTAGATTCTTATTGTATGTTGCATTCAATACGTGGGAGACTACCAAATCATACATTCTTCGAGACTGCTCGGAAAATCAAAATGATCTCTTAAGATCTGATTGTCACTTGTTTGTATATTTCAGTATAGCAAATATTCATCATTTACAAATAGAGAAACATTTGGTTTACTTCCATTCTCAATTTAAAACTAAGTGAATGTCAAAGCCTAATTTCAATTTGGGGAAGGACATATGACAAGGACAAGCATTCTAGTATGCAACACATTGCGAGACGAATCCATGTGAGCGATTCAGAGGATCAGTAATAGTGTCAATTCACTTCCAAAAATGGACACATGCATCCAGAACAAGAACAATTGTAAGAGATCTAGAATGGCACAATATAGGGTACTCACCCGATTGCTTTTAAAGTTGAGATGTTTATTAGGTAGGGAAGAAGAAAGGATTACAGATACATTTAAATGGAATTGTTCAGAATTTTTAAAAGGTATACTTTCTAGAAATCTCTTTTCATATACGGTTTTCTGTCACGTGTAAAGAAAAGGAATGCAGAAGATTAAGATTTTTAAAACCATATTAACAAATGCAACTACACATTAATTTACATAGTACAAATGTTATTGAAAGGCACATGGGTCAGGATATAAGTAAAGGTGATGCTGTATAATTACCTCTGGGTCACAGATATCTACAGAAACAAATCATTGAGGTGTAGGTGTGGTGGAATTGGAATAAATGAGACGAATATCCAACTCAGATATATTTATCTCCTACAAGCTTTCCTGCTTGTAAACGGATCAGGGAGACTTCATTGAATAATATAGCAGGCTTTACAAACGACACAATTTTATCATTCTTTTATATCCTTTTTTGCAACTACGCATATCCTAAGATTGAAACATCAATCCATTAGCGCTGTTTAAAACACTTTTTCTCTTGCTCGCGATGTACATCATTTGTCTTGCAAACACATTAAGAGCGTTATTCAGTCTATAAATTGTTCATAGCTGTTTTTGTTTGCGGGACAATAATTCATGGCAATTCACTTAGGGTTCTAATTGCAAAGAAAAAACTTTCGAATAATTAATGTCTTTGCTATGAAAGAAAGAATCGTCTAACAAATGATATTTACATCGTGCAATACAAATTGAATTGCGAAATTACTGCAATATCATAAGGAAAATGATTTGAATCTCTGCTGGGGTAAAGGTACAGTAATCATATCATAAACCCCTTGCCTGTCCTTTGCGACAGTAATTACAATAGGTATCATTTAGAAAATGACAAAAGAGACAAAAACATTGAACTCGTTCATAAATGAAAGACATCGAAAATACGGGCATATATTTTGCCCTTGAACTCAATTTTGAAGTTGAGATAGTTGTTATAAAGGAAATTGAAACGTATCTCATGCAGTTAAATTGTATGTTCAATGTTCGCTAGAAGATAATCTTGTTTGTCGTAACGTTGAGAATTTATTTTGACACTCATTTTCAATAAAATGCAAAGAAACAGAAGCCATTTTGTTTAAAGCCATATTTTTCAAAGCCAATTCCTTCCTTAACCACGATTTCTACCGTTGTTGTAACCCACATGGCCCAGAATGTAGTGTTAGGTCTTCTTCTATTACATGCAGACGTAATGATGTGTTGCATATATAGGTCGAAATGAATCACATGGATACAGGTACCTTGGAGTTTTAGTAATCGAAACGGAGCACATGATCAGACTTATAACCCTACCGTGAGTGCATTTCCTTAGAAACTCATCTTGAAGATATCACTGAATAATGGAGATGACATTACTAGCAATGCATGCCAACCATCGGCTTATATGAAAGATTGCCCTTCTACATGTACTAAATTTAAAATAATGCAGAGAGTCTGCACAAACAAAGGAATGAATTTACTCTTGCTCGCTTGTCACATCAGGGATCATGCAAAGATTGTAAGAATCCGATTCCCTCTCCCAATGGTACTTGATGTTTTCAGATTGTGAGAGAATTGTTCTTGACATTTTAATTCTGAATGTATTTGCACAGAACAAACAACAACCAGCAGCACCACGGTGGAACCAACAACATTATCCACAGAGACACCTACAACATCAACTACTAGTACCAGCGTCCCGACCTCTAGTTCGACATTGTCTTCATCGACAACTAGTACTGAAAGTGATACCACAATTACAACCACACAGCCATCAAGAAGTACCAGCACTACAACGGCAACGACTGCTACAACCACAGATAGAGACACTACTACAGGTAAAAAAATGTATATCTTAACAACAAGACCTAATAACACAACAACCACCATTACCACCTCGGTGACGACTTCCTGCAATACCCAAGATAGATCACGAGAAAACTCATTCTTTTTTTCATGCTCCGATACGAGTGTTTTCAATTATATAACACACTGCATATGATAACAAATAAAATAACTAGACAAATTATATTTAGCTACTTAATTTATGTTACATTCTAAACGTGAGAGACTACCAAATCATACATCGGAAAATCGGAATGTTTTCATAAGATGTTCTTGTCACTTCTTAGTACTGTTTATTGTTGCAAATATTCATCATTTACAAATATAGAATGATTTGGTTTACTTCCATTCTCCATGCAGAACTATTTGAATGCCAAAGCCTAATTTCAAGCAAGGAAATATTACAAACACAAGCATACTATTACGCAACATATTGCGAGACGAATGCATTTGAGCAATTCAGATGATAAGTAATAGTTTCCATTCACTTTCAAAACTGGACACGTGCATCAAGAACAATAACAATTGTAGGAGATCTAGAATGGCTTAATGTAGGGGATTCACCCGATTGCTTTTAAAGTTCAGAGGTTTATTAAGCCGGTAAAGGAAAGGATTCGAGATACAGATAAATGGAATTGTTCAGAATTGGTAAAGGGTATACTTGCTAGAAATCTCTTTTACATATAATGTTGTCAATCACGTGCAAGAAAGATGAACAAAAGTGATTAAATTGTTTTTAAAAACCATAAGGATGAAATACAACTTACGTTAATTCACATATTTAAATTGTTCTCGAAAGGCACATGGGTCAGAATGTAACGTTAGATGTTGCTGTATAAGAAGCATAATTATCCCTAGGTCACAGAGCTATATAGAAACAAATCGTTGATGTATATGTGCATTAAATTAGAACAATTGAGAAGGAGAACATACTAAGATATATATATTTCCAACAATATGCATCATTAAGAAAATGACAAAAGAGACAAATGCATTGATCTCATTCATAAACGATAGACATACAAAATACCAGCATATGATTTCCTGACGAGTTCGATTTGGAAGTTTAGATAGCTCTTATAAAGGAAAATTAAATTTATCAGATGCAGTTAAACTGTATTGTCAAGGTGTGCTAGAAGATACACTTGTTTGACGTAACGTGGAGAATTTATTTTGACAATCACTTTCAATGAAAATCAAAGAAACATAGGTTATTTTGTTTAAATCCAGACTTTTCAAAGCCAGTTTATTTCCTTATTCCAGACTTTATACGGTTGTTGTAACCCACAAGACTCAGAATTAGTGCTAGGTATTGCTCTATTACTTGAAGACTTAATGATATTTAGCAGATATAGATCGAACGAAATCACTGGGATATGTTGTTGTTGTTGTGGGGTTTAAAGTCATTTGTCAGCACAAGATAGGCTATGCATGGCGGCCAGTATTAATGGTAGAGGAAGAACCCGGGAAAACCCCTGGAAGAACCACCAACTCACGAGAAGCTAGTAGCAAGCTTTCTAACTCACCCACATTGGCCGAATCCTAGATTCGAACCCATGCAGATAGAAGTGGGATGGCAGTGATCCGTAACGGAAAGCGCTTTACACCATTCGGTCACTCAGGGCCCCTCACTGGGATATATGTACCAAGGAAGTTTCGTAATTGAAAAGGAGAACATGATCAAACGTATACACTTAAATGAGTGTAGTTCCTTCCAAACACATCATAAAGATATCATATCATTGAATAGTGGAGATGACATTACCAGCAATGCATTCGTAACATCGTCTTACATCAAAGACTGCACTTCTACATGTACAAACTGTAAACTAATGCAGATAGTTTGCAGAAGCAAATGAATACTTTTTCTCTTGCTCGCTTGTCACATCGTGTTGGTTGCAAACACAATAAGAATCAGATTCCCTCTCCGAATGATACGCGACGTTTTCAGATTGCGAGAGATTCTTTCTTGGCATTTTATTTCTGAATGTATTTACACAGAACAAACAACAACCAGCAGCACCACGGTGGAACCAACAACATTATCCACTGAAACACCTACAACTACAACTACTAGTACCAGCCTCCCAATCTCGAGCTCGACATTGTCTTCATCGACAGCAAGTACTGAAAGTGATACCACAATTACAACCACACTCCCATCAACAAGTATCAGCACAACATCGGCAACGACTACTACAACCACAGATAGAGACACTACTACAGGTAAAACTATGTCTATCTTAACAAAAACACCTGATAAATCAACTACCTACATTACCACCTTGTCGACCACTTCCACCAGTACTAATGGTAGATCTTTTAAAAATTCATTCTTGTTACTTATCATGCTCTGATAAGAAGCTTTGAAATTATATAATAAAGTACATAAGATGACGAATAAAACAACCAGACAAATGATATTTAGATTCTTATTGAATGTTGCATTCAATACGTGGGAGACTACCAAATCATACATTCTTCGAGACTGCTCGGAAAATCAAAATGATCTCTTAAGATCTGATTGTCACTTGTTTGTATATTTCAGTATAGCAAATATTCATCATTTACATATAGAGAAACATTTGGTTTACTTCCATTCTCCATTTAAAACTAAGTGAATGTCAAAGCCTAATTTCAATTTGGGGAAGGACATATGACAAGGATAAGCATTCTATTATGCAACACATTGCGAGACGAATCCATTTGAGCGATTCAGAGGATCAGTAATAGTGTCAATTCACTTCCAAAAATGGACACATGCATCCAGAACAAGAACAATTGTAAGAGATCTAGAATGGCACAATATAGGGTACTCACCCGATTGCTTTTAAAGTTGAGATGTTTATTAGGTGGGGAAGAAGAAAGGATTACAGATACATTTAAATGGAATTGTTCAGAATTTTTAAAAGGTATACTTTCTAGAAATCTCTTTTCATATACGGTTTTCTGTCACGTGTAAAGAAAAGGAATGCAGAAGATTAAGATTTTTAAAACCATTATTAACAAATGCAACTACACATTAATTTACATAGTACAAATGTTATTGAAAGGCACATGGGTCAGAATATAAGTAAAGGTGATGCTGTATAATTACCTCTGGGTCACAGATATCTACAGAAACAAATCATTGAGGTGTAGGTGTGGTGGAATTGGAATAAATGAGACGAATATCCAACTCAGATATATTTATCTCCTACAAGCTTTCCTGCTTGTAAACGGATCAGGGAGACTTCATTGAATAATATAGCAGGCTTTACAAACGACACAATTTTATCATTCTTTTATATCCTTTTTTGCAACTACGCATATCCTAAGATTGAAACATCAATCCATTAGCGCTGTTTAAAACACTTTTTCTCTTGCTCGCGATGTACATCATTTGTCTTGCAAACACATTAAGAGCGTTATTCAGTCTCTAAATTGTTCATAGCTGTTTTTGTTTGCGGGACAATAATTCATGGCAATTCACTTAGGGTTCTAATTGCAAAGAAAAAACTTTCGAATAATTAATGTCTTTGCTATGAAAGAAAGAATCGTCTAACAAATGATATTTACATCGTGTAATACAAATTGAATTGCGAAATTACTGCAATATCATAAGGAAAATGATTTGAATCTCTGCTGGGGTAAACGTACAGTAATCATATCATAAACCCCTTGCCTGTCCTTTGCGACAGTAATTACAATAGGTATCATTTAGAAAATGACAAAAGAGACAAAAACATTGAACTCGTTCATAAATGAAAGACATCGAAAATACGGGCATATATTTTGCCCTTGAACTCAATTTTGAAGTTGAGATAGTTGTTATAAAGGAAATTGAAACGTATCTCATGCAGTTAAATTGTATGTTCAATGTTCGCTAGAAGATAATCTTGTTTGTCGTAACGTTGAGAATTTATTTTGACACTCATTTTCATTAAAATGCAAAGAAACAGAAGCCATTTTGTTTAAAGCCATATTTTTCAAAGCCAATTCCTTCCTTAACCACGATTTCTACCGTTGTTGTAACCCACATGGCCCAGAATGTAGTGTTAGGTCTTGTTCTATTACATGCAGACGTAATGATGTGTTGCATATATAGATCGAAATGAATCACATGGATACAGGTACCTTGGAGTTTTAGTAATCGAAACGGAGCACATGATCAGACTTATAACCCTACCGTGAGTGCATTTCCTTAGAAACTCATCTTGAAGATATCACTGAATAATGGAGATGACATTACTAGCAATGCATGCCAACCATCGGCTTATATGAAAGATTGCCCTTCTACATGTACTAAATTTAAAATAATGCAGATAGTCTGCACAAACAAAGGAATGAATTTACTCTTGCTCGCTTGTCACATCAGGGATCATGCAAAGATTGTAAGAATCCGATTCCCTCTCAAAATGGCACTTGATGTTTTCAGATTGTGAGAGAATTGTTCTTGACATTTTAATTCTGAATGTATTTGCACAGAACAAACAACAACCAGCAGCACCACGGTGGAACCAACAACATTATCCACAGAGACACCTACAACATCAACTACTAGTACCAGCGTCCCGACCTCTAGTTCGACATTGTCTTCATCGACAACTAGTACTGAAAGTGATACCACAATTACAACCACACAGCCATCAAGAAGTACCAGCACTACAACGGCAACGACTGCTACAACCACAGATAGAGACACTACTACAGGTAAAAAAATGTATATCTTAACAACAAGACCTAATAACACAACAACCACCATTACCACCTCGGTGACGACTTCCTGCAATACCCAAGATAGATCACGAGAAAACTCATTCTTTTTTTCATGCTCCGATACGAGTGTTTTCAATTATATAACACACTGCATATGATAACAAATAAAATAACTAGACAAATTATATTTAGATACTTAATTTATGTTACATTCTAAACGTGAGAGACTACCAAATCATACATCGGAAAATCGGAATGTTTTCATAAGATGTTCTTGTCACTTCTTAGTACTGTTTATTGTTGCAAATATTCATCATTTACAAATATAGAATGATTTGGTTTACTTCCATTCTCCATGCAGAACTATTTGAATGCCAAAGCCTAATTTCAAGCAAGGAAATATTACAAACACAAGCATACTATTACGCAACATATTGCGAGACGAATGCATTTGAGCAATTCAGATGATAAGTAATAGTTTCCATTCACTTCCAAAACTGGACACGTGCATCAAGAACAATAACAATTGTAGGAGATCTAGAATGGCTTAATGTAGGGGATTCACCCGATTGCTTTTAAAGTTCAGAGCTTTATTAAGCCGGTAAAGGAAAGGATTCGAGATACAGATAAATGGAATTGTTCAGAATTGGTAAAGGGTATACTTGCTAGAAATCTCTTTTACATATAATGTTGTCAATCACGTGCAAGAAAGATGAACAAAAGTGATTAAATTGTTTTTAAAAACCATAAGGATGAAATACAACTTACGTTAATTCACATATTTAAATTGTTCTCGAAAGGCACATGGGTCAGAATGTAACGTTAGATGTTGCTGTATAAGAAGCATAATTATCCCTAGGTCACAGAGCTATACAGAAACAAATCGTTGATGTATATGTGCATTAAATTAGAACAATTGAGAAGGAGAACATACTAAGATATATATATTTCCAACAATATGCATCATTAAGAAAATGACAAAAGAGACAAATGCATTGATCTCATTCATAAACGATAGACATACAAAATACCAGCATATGATTTCCTGACGAGTTCGATTTGGAAGTTTAGATAGCTCTTATAAAGGAAAATTAAATTTATCAGATGCAGTTAAACTGTATTGTCAAGGTGTGCTAGAAGATACACTTGTTTGACGTAACGTGGAGAATTTATTTTGACAATCACTTTCAATAAAAATCAAAGAAACATAGGTTATTTTGTTTAAATCCAGACTTTTCAAAGCCAGTTTATTTCCTTATTCCAGACTTTATACGGTTGTTGTAACCCACAAGACTCAGAATTAGTGCTAGGTATTGCTCTATTACTTGAAGACTTAATGATATTTAGCAGATATAGATCGAACGAAATCACTGGGATATGTTGTTGTTGTTGTGGGGTTTAAAGTCATTTGTCAGCACAAGATAGGCTATGCATGGCGGCCAGTATTAATGGTAGAGGAAGAACCCGGGAAAACCCCTGGAAGAACCACCAACTCACGAGAAGCTAGTAGCAAGCTTTCTAACTCACCCACATTGGCCGAATCCTAGATTCGAACCCATGCAGATAGAAGTGGGATGGCAGTGATCCGTAACGGAAAGCGCTTTACACCACTCGGTCACTCAGGGCCCCTCACTGGGATATATGTACCAAGGAAGTTTCGTAATTGAAAAGGAGAACATGATCAAACGTATACACTTAAATGAGTGTAGTTCCTTCCAAACACATCATAAAGATGTCATATCATTGAATAGTGGAGATGACATTACCAGCAATGCATTCGTAACATCGTCTTATATCAAAGACTGCACTTCTACATGTACAAACTGTAAAATAATGCAGATAGTTTGCAGAAGCAAATGAATACTTTTTCTCTTGCTCGCTTGTCACATCGTGTTGGTTGCAAACACAATAAGAATCAGATTCCCTCTCCGAATGATACGCGACGTTTTCAGATTGCGAGAGATTCTTTCTTGGCATTTTATTTCTGAATGTATTTACACAGAACAAACAACAACCAGCAGCACCACGGTGGAACCAACAACATTATCCACTGAAACACCTACAACTACAACTACTAGTACCAGCCTCCCAATCTCGAGCTCGACATTGTCTTCATCGACAGCAAGTACTGAAAGTGATACCACAATTACAACCACACTCCCATCAACAAGTATCAGCACAACATCGGCAACGACTACTACAACCACAGATAGAGACACTACTACAGGTAAAACTATGTCTATCTTAACAAAAACACCTGATAAAGCAACAACCAACATTACCACCTTGTCGACCACTTCCACCAGTACTAATGGTAGATCTTTTAAAAATTCATTCTTGTTACTTATCATGCTCTGATAAGAAGCTTTGAAATTATATAATAAAGTACATAAGATGACGAATAAAACCACCAGACATATGATATTTAGATTCTTATTGTATGTTGCATTCAATACGTGGGAGACTACCAAATCATACATTCTTCGAGACTGCTCGGAAAATCAAAATGATCTCTTAAGATCTGATTGTCACTTGTTTGTATATTTCAGTATAGCAAATATTCATCATTTACAAATAGAGAAACATTTGGTTTACTTCCATTCTCCATTTAAAACTAAGTGAATGTCAAAGCCTAATTTCAATTTGGGGAAGGACATATGACAAGGACAAGCATTCTATTATGCAACACATTGCGAGACGAATCCATGTGAGCGATTCAGAGGATCAGTAATAGTGTCAATTCACTTCCAAAAATGGACACATGCATCCAGAACAAGAACAATTGTAAGAGATCTAGAATGGCACAATATAGGGTACTCACCCGATTGCTTTTAAAGTTGAGATGTTTATTAGGTAGGGAAGAAGAAAGGATTACAGATACATTTAAATGGAATTGTTCAGAATTTTTAAAAGGTATACTTTCTAGAAATCTCTTTTCATATACGGTTTTCTGTCACGTGTAAAGAAAAGGAATGCAGAAGATTAAGATTTTTAAAACCATTATTAACAAATGCAACTACACATTAATTTACATAGTACAAATGTTATTGAAAGGCACATGGGTCAGAATATAAGTAAAGGTGATGCTGTATAATTACCTCTGGGTCACAGATATCTACAGAAACAAATCATTGAGGTGTAGGTGTGGTGGAATTGGAATAAATGAGACGAATATCCAACTCAGATATATTTATCTCCTACAAGCTTTCCTGCTTGTAAACGGATCAGGGAGACTTCATTGAATAATATAGCAGGCTTTACAAACGACACAATTTTATCATTCTTTTATATCCTTTTTTGCAACTACGCATATCCTAAGATTGAAACATCAATCCATTAGCGCTGTTTAAAACACTTTTTCTCTTGCTCGCGATGTACATCATTTGTCTTGCAAACACATTAAGAGCGTTATTCAGTCTCTAAATTGTTCATAGCTGTTTTTGTTTGCGGGACAATAATTCATGGCAATTCACTTAGGGTTCTAATTGCAAAGAAAAAACTTTCGAATAATTAATGTCTTTGCTATGAAAGAAAGAATCGTCTAACAAATGATATTTACATCGTGTAATACAATTTGAATTGCGAAATTACTGCAATATCATAAGGAAAATGATTTGAATCTCTGCTGGGGTAAACGTACAGTAATCATATCATAAACCCCTTGCCTGTCCTTTGCGACAGTAATTACAATAGGTATCATTTAGAAAATGACAAAAGAGACAAAAACATTGAACTCGTTCATAAATGAAAGACATCGAAAATACGGGCATATATTTTGCACTTGAACTCAATTTTGAAGTTGAGATAGTTGTTATAAAGGAAATTGAAACGTATCTCATGCAGTTAAATTGTATGTTCAATGTTCGCTAGAAGATAATCTTGTTTGTCGTAACGTTGAGAATTTATTTTGACACTCATTTTCAATAAAATGCAAAGAAACAGAAGCCATTTTGTTTAAAGCCATATTTTTCAAAGCCAATTCCTTCCTTAACCACGATTTCTACCGTTGTTGTAACCCACATGGCCCAGAATGTAGTGTTAGGTCTTGTTCTATTACATGCAGACGTAATGATGTGTTGCATATATAGGTCGAAATGAATCACATGGATACAGGTACCTTGGAGTTTTAGTAATCGAAACGGAGCACATGATCAGACTTATAACCCTACCGTGAGTGCATTTCCTTAGAAACTCATCTTGAAGATATCACTGAATAATGGAGATGACATTACTAGCAATGCATGCCAACCATCGGCTTATATGAAAGATTGCCCTTCTACATGTACTAAATTTAAAATAATGCAGAGAGTCTGCACAAACAAAGGAATGAATTTACTCTTGCTCGCTTGTCACATCAGGGATCATGCAAAGATTGTAAGAATCCGATTCCCTCTCCCAATGGTACTTGATGTTTTCAGATTGTGAGAGAATTGTTCTTGACATTTTAATTCTGAATGTATTTGCACAGAACAAACAACAACCAGCAGCACCACGGTGGAACCAACAACATTATCCACAGAGACACCTACAACATCAACTACTAGTACCAGCGTCCCGACCTCTAGTTCGACATTGTCTTCATCGACAACTAGTACTGAAAGTGATACCACAATTACAACCACACAGCCATCAAGAAGTACCAGCACTACAACGGCAACGACTGCTACAACGACAGATAGAGACACTACTACAGGTAAAAAAATGTATATCTTAACAACAAGACCTAATAACACAACAACCACCATTACCACCTCGGTGACGACTTCCTGCAATACCCAAGATAGATCACGAGAAAACTCATTCTTTTTTTCATGCTCCGATACGAGTGTTTTCAATTATATAACACACTGCATATGATAACAAATAAAATAACTAGACAAATTATATTTAGATACTCAATTTATGTTACATTCTAAACGTGAGAGACTACCAAATCATACATCGGAAAATCAGAATGTTTTCATAAGATGTTCTTGTCACTTCTTAGTACTGTTTATTGTTGCAAATATTCATCATTTACAAATATAGAATGATTTGGTTTACTTCCATTCTCCATGCAGAACTATTTGAATGCCAAAGCCTAATTTCAAGCAAGGAAATATTACAAACACAAGCATACTATTACGCAACATATTGCGAGACGAATGCATTTGAGCAATTCAGATGATAAGTAATAGTTTCCATTCACTTCCAAAACTGGACACGTACATCAAGAACAATAACAATTGTAGGAGATCTAGAATGGCTTAATGTAGGGGATTCACCCGATTGCTTTTAAAGTTCAGAGCTTTTTTTAGGCCGGTAAAGGAAAGGATTCGAGATACAGATAAATGGAATTGTTCAGAATTGGTAAAGGGTATACTTGCTAGAAATCTCTTTTACATATAATGTTGTCAATCACGTGCAAGAAAGATGAACAAAAGTGATTAAATTGTTTTTAAAAATCATAAAGATGAAATGCAACTTACGTTAATTCACATATTTAAATTGTTCTCGAAAGGCACATGGGTCAGAATGTAACGTTAGATGTTGCTGTATAAGAAGCATAATTATCCCTAAGTCACAGAGCTATACAGAAACAAATCGTTGATGTATATGTGCATTAGATTAGAACAATTGAGAAGGAGAATATACTAAGATATATATATTTCCAACAATATGTATCATTAAGAAAATGACAAAAGAGACAAATGCATTGATCTCATTCATAAACGATAGACATACAAAATACCAGCATATGATTTCCTGACGAGTTCGATTTGGAAGTTTAGATAGCTCTTATAAAGGAAAATTAAATTTATCAGATGCAGTTAAACTGTATTGTCAAGGTGTGCTAGAAGATACACTTGTTTGACGTAACGTGGAGAATTTATTTTGACAATCACTTTCAATAAAAATCAAAGAAACATAGGTTATTTTGTTTAAATCCAGACTTTTCAAAGCCAGTTTATTTCCTTATTCCAGACTTTATACGGTTGTTGTAACCCACAAGACTCAGAATTAGTGCTAGGTATTGCTCTATTACTTGAAGACTTAATGATATTTAGCAGATATAGATCGAACGAAATCACTGGGATATGTTGTTGTTGTTGTGGGGTTTAAAGTCATTTGTCAGCACACGATAGGCTATGCATGGCGGCCAGTATTAATGGTAGAGGAAGAACCCGGGAAAACCCCTGGAAGAACCACCAACTCACGAGAAGCTAGTAGCAAGCTTTCTAACTCACCCACATTGGCCGAATCCTAGACTCGAACCCATGCAGATATAAGTGGGATGGCAGTGATCCGTAACGGAAAGCGCTTTACACCACTCGGTCACTCAGGGCCCCTCACTGGGATATATGTACCATGGAAGTTTCGTAATTGAAAAGGAGAACATGATCAAACGTATACACTTAAATGAGTGTAGTTCCTTCGAAACGCATCATAAAGGTATCATATCATTGAATAGTGGAGATGACATTACCAGCAATTCATTCGTAACATCGTCTTATATCAAAGACTGCACTTCTACATGTACAAATTGTAAAATAATGCAGATAGTTTGCGGAAGCAAATGAATACTTTTTCTCTTGCTCGCTTGTCACATCGGGTTGGTTGCAAACACAATAAGAATCAGATTCCCTCTCCGAATGATACGCGACGTTTTCAGATTGCGAGAGATTCTTTCTTGGCATTTTATTTCTGAATGTATTTACACAGAACAAACAACAACCAGCAGCACCACGGTGGAACCAACAACATTATCCACTGAAACACCTACAACTGCAACTACTAGTACCAGCCTCCCAATCTCGAGCTCGACATTGACTTCATCGACAGCAAGTACTGAAAGTGATATCACAATTACAACCAAACTCCCATCAACAAGTATCATCACAACATCGGCAACGACTACTACAACCACAGATAGAGACACTACTACAGGTAAAACTATGTCTATCTTAACAAAAACACCTGATAAAGCAACTACCTACATTACCACCTTGTCGACCACTTCCACCAGTACAAATGGTAGATCTTTTAAAAATTCATTCTTGTTACTTATCATGTGCTGATAAGAAGCTTTGAAATTATATAATAAAGTACATAAGATGACGAATGAAACAACCAGACAAATGATATCTAGATTCTTATTGAATGTTGCATTCAATACGTTTGAGACTACCAAGTGATACATTCTTCGAGACTGCTCGGAAAATCAAAATGATCTCTTAAGATCTGATTGTCACTTGTTTGTATATTTTAGTATAGCAAATATTCATCATTTACATATAGAGAAACATTTGGTTTACTTCCATTCTCCATTTAAAACTAAGTGAATGTCAAAGCCTAATTTCAATTTGGGGAAGGACATATGACAAGGACAAGCATTCTATTATGCAACATATTGCGAGACGAATCCATTTGAGCGATTCAGAGGATCAGTAATAGTGTCAATTCACTTCCAAAAATGGACACATGCATCCAGAACAAGAACAATTGTAAGAGATCTAGAATGGCACAATATAGGGTACTCACCCGATTGCTTTTAAAGTTGAGATGTTTATTAGGCAGGGAAGAAGAGAGGATTACAGATACATTTAAATGGAATTGTTCAGAATTTTTAAAAGGTATACTTTCTAGAAATCTCTTTTCATATACGGTTTTCTGTCACGTGTAAAGAAAAGGAATGCAGAAGATTAAGATTTTTAAAACCATTATTAACAAATGCAACTACACATTAATTTAGATAGTAAAAATGTTATTGAAAGGCACATGGGTCAGAATATAAGTAAAGGTGATGCTGTATAATTACATCTGGGTCACAGATATCTACAGAAACAAATCATTGAGGTGTAGGTGTGGTGGAATTGGAATAAATGAGACGAATATCCAACTCAGATATATTTATCTCCTACAAGCTTTCCTGCTTGTAAACGGATCACGGAGACTTCATTGAATAATATAGCAGGCTTTACAAACGACACAATTTTATCATTCTTTTATATCCTTGGTTGCAACTACGCACATCCTAAGATTGAAACATCAATCCTTTTGCGCTGTTTAAAACACTTTTTCTCTTGCTCGCGATGTACATCATTTGTCTTGCACACACATTAAGAGCGTTATTCAGTCTCTAAATTGTTCATAGCTGTTTTTGTTTGCGGGAGAATAATTCATGGCAATTCACTTCGGGTTCTATTTGCAAAGAAAAAACTTTCGGATAATTAATGTCTTTGCTATGAAAGAAAGAATCGTCTAACAAATGATATTTACATCGTGTAATACAAATTGAATTGCGAAGTTACTAAAATGATTTGAAACTCTGCTGGGGTAAACGTACATTAATCATATCATAAACCCCTTGCCTGTCTTTTGCGAGAGTAATTACAATATGTATCATTTAGAAAATGACAAAAGAGAAAAAAACATTGACCTCGTTCATAAATGAAAGACATCGGAAATACGGGCATATATTTTGCCCTTGAACTCAGTTTTGAAGTTGAGATACTTGTTATAAATAAAACTGAAACGTATCTCAAGCAGTTGAATTGTATGTTCAATGTTCGCTAGAAGATAATCTTGTTTGTTGTAACGTTGAGAATTTATTTTGACACTCATTTTCAATAAATTGCAAACAAACAGAAACCATTTTGTTTAAAGCCAATTCGTTTGTGTGTAGTTATTAATTGTGCAATGTTCAGATATTATTTGTGTACCTCATGATCATTTGAAAGTGAATAATCATGTTCCAGTGGTATTACTAATTAGAAGAAAAGGGAAGATTTGATAATTACGATAGTGATGTAAATGATTTGTCTTTATCTTCTTTTAAAACGGGCATTATCTTTTGAAATATTTTATAATATGAGTATTAGATAAAGCGTTCGCATTATGTACACTTATTACTATTATAATCGTGGCCTTATAATACAAAAATAATATTTATACATTATAAACAAATGATTTGTATAGGGATGAAGTTAAATCATTCAATTGTCCTATGAAGAGTATTAATCAATCTATCACGTACACCATCCTTATTGCTTCTGTTAAATTGCCTTAATTTTATATATCAAACAATACTGTATATTGGCGAACGCAATTCGCCATCCTTTGTGAACCTCCCTGCGTATTCTTCAACTACACAAATATCTTATATTAAACAGTCTGAATCTACATTTACAGTGTGTAGTAGAACGAAGAGCTAGATATGCATCGGGTGTCTGAATGACCAAACGCCTTTATGAAAACCAAATATCATAATATTTCTTATTTTTGGATTACAATTTGAATTTATACACGCCTAGCTTAGTACTTTTTTAAAAACTGTTATTTGCAATCAAAACGTTTGAGACTCATGAGACTATGGAGCATTTCGTTATATTCTATTGTAATACAGATCGTATAAATCAATACGGAGATATTTCAATGAGGCCCAATAGTGTTGATCTTTTTACGCACTGCTCTGGTAATTTATTGAACAATAAATGTCTGTAGTTATGAGTTAAGTTCCTACATGTTCGCTTTAAGAAGTTGTGTTATTAAAATATTTCGAAAGGTGTACTCAGTAGTGTTTTAACTTGCATTTGGCGACACACGTTTTGTATATTTTGATTTCCGTTAAACATCTCTTTGCCAGCATATGGGCTGTATCCGGTCAATGGTAATTTTGGGATTGATCAAACGATGTCTATGTTCCTTATTCATATTGCAATATTTTTGTCATTATATGCAAATAAAATGGCACAGCGGCGTTGCGCGTTCACAGAAACATCATGGTGAATACCTGGTTATGAGTCAGTATCGTCTTTCCGATCTCCGATTATTTGACAGTTTCTTATTCCTCTAATTATGTTGAAATGTCTATTAGATTGTAATTCATTCTAACGTCGTATAAGTGACAAATAAATAGCAGGAAACACAAGTTATTTTGGCCTTTTGCTTTTCGAAAAATAAGTGCAAAAGTTGATAGAAAATTGTATTTTCTCATGCAAAGAAAGCGTTTATTAAATCTATGCTTGAAACCGCCCATTCTGTTGTGGCGGAAAGAACTGCTCTATTAATAATAATAATAATAATAATAATAATAATATATCAAAAAAATTTAAGACATTTTTATATTCACAGAGGATTTTTTAACAATGTATTAGAATAACCTGATTTTGTCCAAACAATTCATATGCCAAATATGTATATATATATATATATATATATATATATATATATATATATATATATATATATATATATATATATATATATATATATATATATATATATATATATCACCTACTGTTCCCGTTTTCATATATCCTTTATCAAACGATCAATATTTTAGTAATGTATTTTCTATGTTTGGTGACGCAAAAAGAGCTACATTTCATAACAAAGACAATAACCAGTATTTCATTTTGACTGTGAAAGGTGATTCCATTTTTGTTTAGGAAATTGTTGGCAATTCTAAAAAAACATTAGTTTCCACATAAGACAATGCACATTATAGGGGTCAACCTATTGAAAAGTCAGTCAGCTGATAAAGATACCACTTGTATACGTTTACTACTAAATTAGAGGTAACGAGAATAGATTAATACGCAGCCAAATTCAGAATACTCAAGACGCAAGGTCTTTGTGAAAAGACTTATCGCATTCCCTATCAGTTTCTAAAATTGGTATCTGTTCAGAATGGCACAATTTGACTTGGAAAATGTCGAAATAGACGAAATTGGATCACGGTTAGTTAGAGAATACGCGGTATGCATACCACCTACACCTGAATGATCTGCTAAACAAGATTATTCCAATAGATATAATATCCAGATGTATGGAGGTATTTGAATTTAGCCAGAAGTTTATTCAGACGTTCAGTATTGCCCACATTTTGGAAATTTGGAGAAAGATATCATACTAGAAGTGGATTGCCAAATGATTCTCCATAGAAATATGTAATAAAGTTATTTCAATTGAAAATTATCAATGTAATACCCACTATTATTACGACTGGAATTAGACGATTGTATTGCACATATTTTGGTTTGCATATAAGCAAGCTTAGCACAATCAGTTTTACGATCACATGACGCAGATTCGATTGAATAATTTATTTATTTGTTCTTTATATATCTGTAAATACTTTAGAAATCGTGTGCAAATGAAATTAGTATAGTGGTGTTCTGTGCATCACATCTATTTTTAGTTCGTTCTCATGTTTTGGCAATATGACAATTTTGGATGCATGTATTACGCTGAGACCATCTATTCCGTTTTAGCTGATAACCAAATGTATTCACTTTTTGAAAACTTTTTTATTTAAGCTTCATTTGAGTTAAGCTACGGCCTATCCACACTTGATCAGACTCTCACCAACGTGGATGACGCCTGTAGCTCTGCTGTAACTTCATCATTACCGTTTCCAATATATGGAGTACTTTATACACAAATGCATGTAAGCAGCAAGTTACTGATATTTTATGTGTTCTATTCAAGCAAAGTCTAATGAAGGTAGAAACATTCAAGTGAACAGCGCTTGTTCGTCATAGTATTAGCTTTGTGTCAAGGCAATGCATGCAAATTGTATATAATGAAACAAAAACAAATTAATCAAAAACTAAATCATATCTTAAATATTGAGACACAATTCTGGTTTCATGAGAGAGCTGACCTGACCTATTTTATCTGGTATATTCTCTTCACGTAAAGTCTTAAAATGGGTATACATGATTTACTTGTTTTACTTCATGCTTTTTAAATAACATAAATAGTCGAATTTTGAGTTACATTATTTATTAGAAGTGCCTAATGAGTTTTTACGACTTTTATCTTTATCGTCTTTGCAAACAATAAATCAGATTTATTTTATTTTAAATTCCTAGATCTGCAGTAACGGAATTGTTTCATTCAACGAGTTGGTCACCACACCTACTCCACCACGTAGTGACCAGGACTTGCAACAGCATTCCTATCTTGCCCCATACTTTACAGATCTTCACCTTCAACAGCCTGGATCGTCTCGAGAAGCGATTATCTACTACCATGCGTATGACATGATCCTGAATTATACTTTGAGCTCAAACGAAAATGTCGTGAAGGTGCGTGATTTCGTGCGTAGTACGGAAAGTGACCAGGGACGTTTTAGTCCAACTTTTCTTCTTGTCGTCACGTGGGACAAAGTACACCCATATCCAGCCTCTACTCGACAGTCAGAGGTAACACTGTTGTGATATGAAGCATATCATAACTGTTAGACTATTGTTGAAATATATATATTGTCAGGGATATTTAAACTTTAACAAATACATACAAGAGGCAGCTCTTCTTGGCAAAAATTATATAATCTTGTATTCGAGATCCAGGGGCCAAATTAGAATGATATGTTTTCCTAAATAGCAACATAGTACAAGAGTACCTAAAGCAGGTAATTTAAATATACAAACAAATTGTAATCAGTCGTGACCAACTTAGAGGGGCTTTGAAATTGCTACGTTATTTAGAACTTCTATCTTTGTACAAATTATAAACCTCTGAAGAACATATTTCTAATAACGTGAAGAAATATTCTTTGACATAACCAACGAAACAATGACGAACATAATATAATCTTAGCACGACACAAACAAAACACATGAATTACTTCACATATTATATATACATTTAAGATTATATTGTTATTCTTATCCAATCTTTGGATATAATTCTTATAATGAAATACATACACTAGTATATTTCTTTAATGGAAAAATCATATATATGAAATTAATAATGTGTTACTGTAAGTCTAATTTTGATTGCAAGAGCTTTTTACTATTAAGCTGTTCATTTCACATTTTAACAACATTGATATTGTAATAAAGTACAATTGTAATATTGTCTACCAAAACGAGCTCATATAAATTTATAATTTTTCTATTTTATAGCACGTTAGTTTCCAACTGGTTTTGGTGACTGATGGATTAAACACATTTGTCTTCTACATATATTTCAAAGACCTAATGCGCTTGCAATACAATGAAATCTTTATCGGTTATTCGTTCAAAGAAGCGATGATTGTGAAGAGAGATTTAAATTCATTTATGTCCACGGCTTGGACAATTGACAAATATGTTGAATCAAATGGTGAGTATTTATATTTTCTTCTTTACACGTTTCAGTATGTCCCCAATATGTTGCTTCTTTTGAAGCGCATGCGTTGGTAGTTATCTCAGCGCAGACAAGTTTGCAGTTACTGATTATTAGCTGAACAAACTTTATTCAAATTGCATGCATGGTAATTAATTGATTTGTATTCTCTATACTTTTTGACGACGACTGCATTAGGTGATCCTATGCAAAATTAATAATTTTAACTTTGATTCACTATTCCATCTTTGGTTTTATAAACATGTTGTTAGCATATTCCAGTTTGATATGAATATTGGTCAAACATTCCTGTTACTGGCGACGTACTTTTGTATCGCAAGCCTATTTTAACAAATAAGTCTTCAATGGAAATGCTGGCTTTCTAAATGTATGCATTCGATACAGGCCTAACAATTATAATGAACTGAAATTTCCCCAAAAAAGTACTAGAAACCAGTTTCTGGATATATCTTCGATTTATATTTTGTAAAGAGTGATAAACATTCATACTTTTTCACTCACTAATACAAGTTCTTCAATCTAGAGAAGAAAGCTGTCATACACAATTAATGTTAGATATATATGTGTATAAGCTCCACTAATTGTTCTACGCCAGCAATTATATTATCGGAGTTTCAAATAAAGATAAACAAGTGCTGACGACATTGCAAACACATTTAAGGATTTTCCTTTGGAACATTATTATATAGTGATGAATGCTCTCATCAAGTGTTGCTGGACTTGTCATGCTTTAAATCAATTATAAACGAACTATGACTTTATTCAAATATGTATAATGTAATCGCTTTGTTCGCGTTTTTCAGATAGTAGTTTAAACATAGTAGAACGATAGCTAGTATTTAATTATTTGCTTTATAAATTCAATCAACAAAACACTCATGGGAAACCTTTTGTTAAATATATTTTATCTTTGAATTATTGTACTTAAAATAATTTAAAATATGGTGTCGGATATTTATTTTATCAGTAACATTAACGTCTATTATCTTCTCCATATTTTAATCAATATCAGCTATATAGAAGATATAACGACCATTCAGTATAATTCATTTCTGTATGTATCCATTTACGTAAGTACGTACTTATGTATTTATGCATGCATGCATGTATGTATGTATGTATATATGTAGGCATGTATATATGTATGTATGTATGTATGTACGTACGTACGTACGTACGTATGTATGTATGTATGTATGTATGTATGTATGTATGTATGTATGTTATCTATATTGGATTGTTTCGATACAGTTTAAGCAATTAAAACATGTTACAGGTCGAAGAGGAGTTTTGTACTATCGATTGACACCGTTAGGATACCACGTCAGCAATGACCAACATGTATGCCTTTCGTGGTGGTCAGAAAACATTAATAAGAAAAATTATTACGAAACAATGAATAATGATATGCCATTATGTCCATGTTCACTAAACTGGCTATGGTGGGACAGTTCATATGGGAACAATTACTTCCTGGATTCGGATACTTACTGCTCTGTAGTACGGCCAAGGTGGTGGTACAGCCCCCACGGAAAGGTATGCATTATTTAACATTGTATCATATTTGTAATATCAAATAAATCAGTTTGAGACCTTACATCCTTGGATTTGAACGTTAAGGCCATCTGTGTCAATTTTAAAGGCCAGTGCATCACCAGACTCTTGTAATCGTAACTGTAAATAAATAGCTTTAACGTCTCTCATTCAGGTCTGCGAGAGCTGAATCCTTCCAAATATTGGCAGGGATCAGACAATAGTACAATGACAATGCAACCTAACCATTTGCAACTGCTAAATCAGTCGGGTTTCAAATCTGCACTATCTAAATACTGTCCTACAATCGATAGATCTAGTACATTTAAATTATAACTTAAGACAAAATTAGTTCGTCAATTTCAGTGAAGGTTACCATCACCCATGAAACGGATGGGCAGGTATTGTCACCTCTCACTCACCCATCATCCGCTAAAACGATGAAACTTAAACAAAATAAATATTTTTAAAGTTCGATTTGCCCATAGCGGCTGTTGAAAAAGCAAATGCAAATAAAATAGCAAACCGGCATATTTATATTCCGCTATGCAGTTCTTTTTAATTGTTATAATGTTTTGAAACAAAGTATATTGAACATTTTATACTTATTTTGCTAGACAATCGTGTGAACTGCATTATTATTTAACCCGTACCAGATTGGTTATCTTTACGGATAGTTACTGTCCACAAAATGAAACGTTTACCCCCTAAATATCAAGCCAGTTTATTCAGAAGGACATGCTATTTTTATGGAAGTTACTGCTGAAAGAAAATCTAGATGTAGACACACACACACAGATATATATATATATATATATATAGAGAGAGAGAGAGAGAGAGAGAGAGAGGGAGAGAGAGACAGAGACAGAGAGAGAGAGAGTGAGAGAGAGAGAGAGAGAAAGAGAACGGGAGAGAGATGCCGATGACGAACATTAATGATAGCTTACATAATCTCAACAACATTTTTCTTAGTCCCATGATTGCCCACTGGGATTCTAATTTACGTATTACGAACTTTCGTATGCCCATGTCCTTCGTTACACGATATGAATGTATCTAACTGTTATCAATCTGATAATGGGGATGATACTAATGACTGGCGCAGTAATAGTTAACAGGATGATTGGAATACAATTTTGTGGAAAAGTTGTACTTGAACTAAGAATGAATCTGACACCATATCCGTATACATACATTCGAGTAATATATTTAGCAGATAGATGCGCACGAACATGAATAAAAAGAAATGGTAAAGAAATGGTAAAGACATAGACTGTGATGGATCACTCGACTCCCTCCATATTTCATGCATATATGTAATTCTCGAAGCTTTTGTCACTCACTGTGTATTAACCAATACCATTCTCAGATCGCACGTCACCATCGACAGCACCATCCGGATTATACGAAACGTCACAGATTTATATGGCTCTCCGAGAAACTTGTTATAGTACAGATAACGTGCCGTGTATTCCATCAGACATGGTTAAAAACAAACACAATTGTATATGTTACCCGTGCGTAAATATTAATTTTCTTTCTTACAGATTAAATTGTTTAATTACCTATACTGTAAGAGATTATAATAATAAATATATTTGTAAATGTATCTGTATAAAACTGGAACTTACTCTAAAGCCATGGCTATTGAATTTGAGGTTAACCATTTTTTCACTGCCGCTACCTTGTGCACGAGACAGTGGGTGAACCGATATCAGAATTTATAACAATTAAGGCTTAACATATACGTCCGCAAGTATTCCTGCAAATGGCAAGAAATCTCTTACTTTCAGCACATATATCGTGCGCAAACATTTTGATACACACAATTCCTTGAAATAGTAATGGAAGTATTTATATTTGTATCATTATCACTATTATTATTATTATTATTAGTAGTAGTAGTAGTAGTAGTAGTAGTAGAAGTAGCAGTAGTATTTATTATTATTATTATTATTATTATTATTACAGACATGTTGCTATGATTGGAGGACTAGTCAATACTTACAAACTGCTCCAAGAGCTGGTGGGTTTCAGGAATATCACAAAATAACGTTCTCCAAACAACATCAAGCTATTGACGCCAGGATGAAGGAATATTGCTGTCACAAAACAAACTTATGTCACTTATACTACCAACTCAGACCAGTCAGTAACTGTTACAATGTATTCCCGTTTTTCTTTGGTGAGTGCAACGTCATGCATTGCTTATAGTCTATCATTCTTTGTCGTAAGTCTACGTTTAAAATCAAATATGGACAACTGAGTTGAGTCTTAAATAACACATACTAATGTATCACTGACTCACCGGGACAGTATGATACCTAATTTATTTTGTGCAGAGGGACAGAATATTTAAGCATTAAAAGTCGAATACGATTATCATCTCGTTTTCCATTTATCACAATATCTGAAGTTTGGAACAGTCATTTTTCGGGTAGGTGCTTGTTCAGTTTTTGAAGTGTTTAAGATTCATATGTGTAGGTAAAGTGAATAGCTATATACGATGGGATGTTGTTTTCTTCCATTACATTTAATACCTAAGTGTTAATTAAGTCGTATGCATAGTCATGTTGCAAACATACGATTCCAAATTATATGACATTATTGTAATCTCCTGGCCGTTTCAGCTAGCTTCTGGGGTGATCCTCATATCGAGACACTGGACAAGAGAAAGTTTACTTTTAACGGATGGGGAGAATATACACTTGTATCATTGGAGACAACCAACGTCACTTTTTACCTGCAATCACGTACAGCTAGAGCGGAGAAGGCTGATAGGAATCTGACGGATGCTACAATTTTCTCGGCTTTTGCAGCAAAGGATAATCATGGTGCTAATATTCATGTAGAGCTGAATGAAAATAAAGATGGTGAGTTACATTCAATAGTTTTGTTACTTTTACGAATAAACCAATATTTTCTTTCCTTTTATTGCTATTCTGCACTATTAGTCTTTTGATGCCCCTAAATACATTCCTGCGATAGCCATTATATACTTCCAATATATATTTATCGTGAATCATTCACTTTCATCTGTATTATCTGCTAAAGGATGATATGTGTGTTTAGATATACATATATATTTCAGGTTTAGTCATTTATGCCAGATCAACCAAAAATTCATCTTCATCATTTGATGACTACACAAGTGATTTTGCTGATACATCCAAAAATTTTGAAGTGGTAAATGAATTTATTTATTTAACGCGGGATACAGCTTCAAAAACATTCACAGCTGTATTTTCGTCAGGTAAGTACAATATGTTTCCATACTTTACTTTACGTTCCTTCACTTTTTGGAAAAAGTTTAATATATGTCAGATTAATTAACTTAAATGCTAAAGAATATTTAATATATTGTGTTAGATTTATTGAAAGCGCTTTATATTTCTAGATCATAATGCTTATTAAAAATGGATCTTACGCAATAAAACATTCAAAAATGAGCCGTTTCAAAATTCAGTTTAATTAGTGTTCTTTATTTTTATCCATATGTTTCATCATATATCGAAGTTGCATGTCCTCTAAATAAAATAGTATTACGCGAAGAAAGCACTTTCACATGCATATATGTAACATAACAAATTATGTTGCAAACATGAGGACGGAAAACATGATCAAGATCCAAATCATGTCATTTTTACCAATGTTATGTTGCGAAAGTTTAATAACTTGTGTAAGATTATACGGCGCAAACACGAGATTAAACATTGTTCCTGTTAATATATATGGCGTGCAATATAGTAAGTTTCTTTTGCAGAGAAAATGCTATTGCTAAGACAATAAATTGCTCATACGATCCAACTGCGAATGTGTTTGAACAATCTTGATCATGTCACTATATTTTAGGTATATCTTTTAACGTGTCTCTGGGTGTTGGAATGCTTTCTGTAAGTGTCGTACTTCCAAATGAATTCAGAAGAAAGCCGGAAGGACTTCTTGGAAATTTCGATGCCGATCCTAATAACGATTTTCGTTTTCCTAATGGCACTAGTCTACGACCTTCGCCCTCAGAACGTGATATATTTAAGTATGGACAGTCGTGTAAGTTTTGATGTATACTGTATTTATTCACGAACATTTCACCTTCTGTTGTCATAAAGTCAGGATTATAACTTTATTGGGATTTTACAAAGAGCACTGCAGCCTATTCAACTCGGGTATATTAATGTTATTGTGTGACTAGTAAATCACATATTTGAACTTGATGATACATGAAATTCATAATTTTCCTTTAATCAAACAGTAAGACACCTAACGTCAGGAAATCGCAAAAGTTCTAATAATATGTAAATCTAGAAAAGTATAGTAACATATCCCTCTTAGCTAAAATGGATAAACACGAAAAATGAAAGAGAGTAGTGAAAACTTGCTGTGCTTACGCACGAGAGATGATACAGTTTATAGGCAAGTCATACTCAGTTTTCCTCAGATAAAAATGAATAGATTATATCTTTGTAGATATTATCATGTCATTTTCAAGAAACTGCACACACTGGGCGGCTACTTCGTGAATATAGTACATCATTAAATGAAGGGTAAGATGTTTCAAAATGCATTGCAAAGAACAAAGATGTACACAATTGAAAAACGGACAAAATAACTGAAAAAATCTGCATCTCAATCAACAGTATCATTATTGTGTGCAATGATGGATACATTTGAACTCAAACGAAGAGAGAATATCGGTACAGCAGGACATAAACATTGAAACTTTTAAGTTACAAAGCTTTAGGTGAAAAATCAAAACTGCTCGTGAGTTAGATGATATTGTAACTTGCAACATATTTTCCAATAAAGTAGTTAGAGAAGAGACGTAATGAACACATTAATGGACTTGAGAATTTTGGGGGCCTTAAACATAATATAGAGGGGAAAGATTTTTTTTATTAATAGTAAATTGTGTTATAATCTTATTCTAAACCCAATACAGAATTTAATTCTGGCTAACCTAGAAAGAGAGAGAGCAAATCAAAAAAAGTATTTATTGCAACTATTTTCTTCATGTACATCCGTATAAACACCTACAATTATGCTCACATAAACACACATATGTAACCACATACACATACTATATATAAAATGTTAAAGGAACAGTAAGCGATGCAGTAATATATATATATATATATATATATATATATATATATATATATATATATATATATATATATATATATATATATATATATATATATATATATATATATATTAGAGATAGCATATACAGTTGTATATGATGACCGAGTTTCTGAATCTCTTTTATTTTTGTGTATGACGGGATGTGTTTATATTTAAAAGGTAAAACTGCATACCGTTGTACTTATAATATGGAAGCACTCTTTTGAAATAGTGCCAGTTCAATTCGGAATTTCTTTGACATAATTAAATTTTTGAATATGTGTAACCACTGCACCTCGTATCCGAATTTAAAGTCTATGTCCTGAGAATTTTAATAGATCCTATTATGCATTTTCTACTAAAACGGAAGCAAAAGGAATAAGATAAGTAGATTCGTACACAAATTACTTTCTTTGCATTATTATTATTTCAGTCATAACTGGTCATTATTTACAAAATGCAAACTGAGTGCTGATACAATATCCCCGATGTATAGAACTGACAGCTGAACACAAACTTTCATTAGATTCTGCATTGTGGTTGACTGTATTGTAGGAACCGTATGGAGCTAAAGCAATTGAATAACGACATTAATAGGTACTAGATTTAATTTTACTGTTGCCCAAACAGTACGCCTTTATGTATATATATCTTGAAAATTATATGTAAGACTATATACTATTTCAGGGGAGGTGGATGCTAATAAGTCCGTCTTTCGATATCCTCCTGGAAAGAACCATTTTGACTTTCATCACAGAGATTTTGTTCCCAAATTTTTGGACGAGGAAGATCCGGTGAAAGTGGCAAGGGCAGAACAAAAGTGTGGCAAAGATAACCAAGAATGTGTATATGATCTAGTTTTTACTGAAAACGAGGCTGTTGCTAATAATACCCGCAAGGTGGAGAAAAGAGCATCATCCGGTCAGACGGAATTGGGTGAGTCATATGTTAAGCCACAAATAAAACAACGCACACTGTTGTCAACTGAATGCATTGAAGCAAATATTAAGTCATTTCTAAAGATGTAACAATAAAAAATTACCATGCACTTATAATAAGAAACACTGTTTTAATTTATGTTCTTCAACCTCAAAATCACAGGATTTATGTTCACTTGTTATGTATACTTGATTTAATTTATTGCTTGTAAGTTTCAAAACATTTTTTTTATTTCATTACATGTTAAGTAATGTAATTTTATTTACTGAAATTGGATACTTTACAGAATTTAGTTTCACCTGACTGTTTGGTCGAAAATACTTAAAATAGAACTTTGTATCTTTTTGCTGACCTAGGTCCTGGCCTTGATTGAGAATCAAGTAAACAACTTCATTTTTTAATTTATTTTGTTTGTGGGATACATAGAGTGACATTGAGGCTGTACTGGAATACGTGACCTTAGACACGTAAATAGCTTCTAAACTGTTCTGGAATGTGATCACGTCACCCTCATACGGGTATAATTTCTCGCCTTATCTGGCTGTCTAACATTTGTCTATAAAGATATTAATCAGTTTGTTAGTGACTAGTTTGGAGTTAAAAAGTCATAATTTTAATTCTAAATTATGGGATTCTAAAACGGTAATTATTTTCCTGGAAATATTTGAATGCTCATACAGAATTCTTGGACAAAGACATTTCTTGAAATTTTATTCGGATTTCAAACACCGCAATAGTGTTTGTAAAACAACAAAGAACTGTAGACACAACAGCACAATACTAGCTACAATATACGTCACTGCCTTCCAATTCTTAAAACTATAAGTTCATTCTTTTTCATTTTTATATGGTTTTTCCAGAGAAATGAATTATTGTATAAAATTTTCCTAAGCTTGTTGTTTTCACTTTTTCTTTGTTTCTGCTTATTAAAGCCTAAACAAGCAACAAGAATTTGGATCGTTGGTCCTCAGGATATTTGAATTGTTGCTAAATATTTCGGAAAACGTTTATTTGAAATTTTAAATCTCCCAGCTTCATACATCAATTTATAATCGTAAGTATTATTTTACAATTTAGAAATCTTTAGTGAAATCCGCAAGCTCTTTCTGAAATGTCATGAAAAGTGGAAATCTTTCTCTCAAATCCTACCCAGGAACAGTTAGAATCTTTTCAATAAAGATGAATTAATTCAACTTGCCAGAAAATACGATCTTTCTGAGGCAAAGGCTTTCTTAACGAAGCAAAAAATAAAAATAATAGCATGGTCCGGTGCTTGGAAGAAAAGAATGTATTGGATAAAGGTGCTTTGGTTTCGATCAGTAAGTGTGTATCAGACTCTGATATAAAAGTAAAGGAATTAGAATTAAAATACAAGATGGAATTTGAGCTCAGGAAGCTGGAACTTCAGATTGATAAAGAAACAAACAAATGCAGTTGCAATTGGAGAAAGAGACAGAAAAAAATGTTATTCAAAAAGAAGAAAAACAAATGCGGTTACAATTTGAGAAGAAAGTGGAAACGGAGACAAGAACGAGAAAGAAAACCAGATGCAGTTACAAAAAAAAAAATGCAGTTACAAGAAAGGCAAATGTAATTAGATAAGAAAGAAAGAGAGAAAGAGAAGGAATATTAATTTAGAATTAAAGAAAAGGAGCTGACAATTCAAAAGCACATTCCCACTTCAAATACAAATTTAAGTTTTGATTAGCAAAGAATATTAAGATATTGTCCGGTCTTAGAGAAAAAGAAAGTAGACAATTTTTTAATTATTATTTTTAAATTTTGAAATGGCTAAGAGAGCATTTGACTCAATTCTTACAATGTGTACATATTGGTAAAGCTAGTGATATTTACTATTCACTGTCAGTTCACCAAAATTGTAAATACTATAGGATTAAGGAATGCATCTTAAGGGGTTATGAGTTAGTCTCATCGGCAAAAAGTCAGAAACTATCAAGATGAAGCTGGACAAACTTATGACGAATTTGCTAGAGTAAAAGAGTAGCTATTTGATAGGCGGTGCTCAGCCACGAAAGTTGAACAAGATCATTAATGTCTCAGACAACTTGTATTATTTGAAGAGTTCAATAACTCTGTCCATAGTGACATTAAGACTTATCTTGACGAGCATGCTCCTGATGCTGCTCATGAGTATTCTGTAACTCATTACGTTCCTTTAGTAAACAAGACTTCTACTCAAGTCTTCTGACAGAAAAGTATTTCAGCCTAATGCAAGCCCTTCTAAATCTCAAACTGCCCAACATCGGAAAATAAATCTAAGATCCTTGTCGCTTCCTACATGTTGCTATTGCACGAAGAAAGAACACATTATTTCTGATTGCTACAAATTTAAAAATAGGCCTATTCCAAATACTCCTATTTCTAAGAAGTCAAGGTCAGGATCATGTATTAAAAGCAATATATTTGGTGGGTTTAATAAACCTTAGACTGATTGTGTTATGGATAATTATGAACCATTGATATCGAAGAGTTCTATATCACTAGTATGTGATTTGGTCAATCTTATCCATATTAAGATTTTAAGGGACACACGAGCTTCATAGAGTCATTTATTGACAATAACTTTGCATTTTTCTGAATGTCTTTTTCTAATGAGAGTGTTCTTATTCAGGGAGTACAGTGCGGCTTTGCTAATGTTCCTCTACCGTGTGTAAATTTGTCATCATACTTAATTTCAGGACCTTTGACTGTCGGAATAGTGTATGCTTTACCCGTTGATGGTATTCATGTATTACTAGGCAGCAAACTAGCTGGAGACAACGTTGTGGATAATGCACCTGAAACTGACAAGACTTGTTTGATCAGAATGTAGATCCAATTGAAAACGATTCCCTGATTTAGCACATCATTTGTACAGTTACCAGTGATATTATAAGGAAAGCCCTTGATAATGATATTGATAAGAAAATTATTCCTTTAGCTGACACATGTATTAGTCAGGCTTTTGATCAGGTCACTTTCACTCCTTGTTTGGATCATTCAGTAGGTATTGACTACAGTGATCCTCTTTTAACTACTCATTCTATTTGATCTAATCAGGGTGACAAACGACAATCACAATCCAGAGATCTGTTTGTTTCCAAATGCCATTAGTGAAACTGAAAATACTGAAGTTCCTGTCTGTTATTTCATTAAAAATGGAATTCTTATTAGAAAATGCAGACTTCATGCTGATGAGGAGTGGTCAGTGAAGTGCCATATTGTAGTTCCAAACCTTTACAGACAGAAAATACTTGTAGGGCCCATGAAATTTTCTTTGACTGGTCATTGAGGGACTAAATAGTCTCATCACAAGATTTTATCTCATTTTTATTGGCCAAACATAAAAAGTGATTTTTATAAATAATGTAGATCTTGTCATACTTGTGCAGTTGTAGATTGTATTGGTCCCACACATAACACTAAGTCAGGGAACCAATACTTGTTGACCATAATGTGTTCATCAACAAGGTTTCCCGAGGCAACTCCTTCAAGGAATATTAAATCTTAAAAAAAGTAAAAGCTTTGATGAAGATTTTTTCCTCAATTTGGCCTTCAAAAATCTGTCCAATCTGTTCAAGGCTCAAATTTCATGTCTGGCATTATAAACCAAGTTCTGTACGAATTAAACATTCAAAATTCAAATATTATGCCTATCACCCTGAGAGCTAAAATACATTTAAAAAGATTTCATCAGACTTTAAAAAGTATGATCAGATAATATTATTTTGATACAGGTAAAGATTGTGATGAAGGCATTCTTTTACTATTGTTTGCTGTTAGGGAAGCAGTTCAAGAGTCTCTAGGCTTCAGTCCCTTTGAAGTAGGTTTGGGACACTCTGCGTGGTACACTGAAGTTGTTGAAAGAGAAAATTCTTTCTAATGTAGATACTAAAATTAATCTTCTTATTACGTTTCCATTTTTAAGTATAAGTTGTCAATGGCGTGTTAGTTCGCAACAGCAAAACCGCACTCTACTCAACCAAAGGCACAATATGAAAAAAACTCGAAGTAAAAGAGTTTTCAGCCTGGTGCTAGAGTCCTGGCTCTCTTGCCCATACCAGAAAATCCTCTTCAGGCCAAGTATTATGCTCCCTACAGAGTTGACAGGAAATTAAATGATTTAACCTACATCACAAATACTCTTGTGAGGCGAAAACAAATCCAATTTTGCCACAACAACACGCAAAATCAGTATATTGAAAGAGATATTAGAATGAAAAAATCTTCGGAATTCAGAAGTTATGAAAGAGCTGGACCAGAAACTTTCACATTTTTAAGAGCAAGAAAGAAATGATCTTAAATGGTTATTATTTTGAATATGAGCACTTATTTCCAGATGTTTCTACAAGTACAAACAAATTGTTCCATGACGTTGAAAATTATGTTTCCAAACCTGTGAATTAATACCGTACATGATGGACCCTCTTAAACAGGAGTAAATTAAAAAAGAAATTCAGTACTGGCTGGAGATTGATTTCACAGAAACAATTAAAATTGACTGCAGTTCACCATGCATACTTGTTCCAAATCCAGATAAAACGTTTCGTATGTGCACTGACTACAGTTAGGTGAATAGTGTGACAAAGACAGGTTCATTTATATTACAAGAATTGATACTATAATGATAAGATCGGAAATGTCAATTATGTCACCAAATTTGACATTCTGGAAGGATTTAGGCAAATTCCACTAACGTAAAGAGCAAAGGAAATTTCGACATTCGTGACTCCAGATGGACTTCATCAATATAACGTAAAGCAGTTTCGGATGAAAGGGTCTCCATGCACTTTTCAACGTCTCATAAATATGGCTATCTCTGGTCTAGATAATTGTGATGCTTACTTTGATGATGTCATCATCTACAATGACACATGGATAGAACATTTAGCAACAATTCGAATATTCTTTGACAGACTCACAGATGCAAGTTTGACAATTAATTTATCAAAACGTGAGTTCTTCCGCGCTAGTTTAATTTTTCTAGGAAATATTGTGGGACATGGACAAGTTAAATCAATATACGCTAAGGTCAAGGCTATCTCTGAATTCCCTGTGCATATTAATAAAAAGCAACTGATGCGATGTTTAGGTGTGGCCGGATACGATCGCAATTTTTTTCTCTCTCCAATTTGTCTCTAATTGCTGAACTCATGACAAATTTATTTAGTAAGAAAACAAGTTCCGTTGGACTGACAAATGTCAGCAGGCTTTTGATATGTTAAAAGCCATACTTTAAAGCGGACCAGTTCTTAAAACTCCAAATTTCAGCAAATCATTTGAATTGTACGTAGATGCAGGTGATATAGGGGCTGGAACGGTATTGATTGAAGATCACAAAAATGACGTTGATCATCAATTGTGCTATATTTCTAAGAAATCAACTAAGCACCAAAAAAGTTATTCAGCAATAGAGAAATAATGTTTGGTTTTGATATTGGCATTACAACAGATTGAAGTTAACTTCAGTTCAGCTCCTTCTTCAATTACTGTGTTTAGTCACCACAAGTCCCTTAACTTCATCGGCAAAATGAACAATATAAATCAAAGACTACTAAGATGATGTTTGTTGTTATCAGAATATGACATTGACATCAGGCACATCAAGAAGAAAGGTAATTTAATAGCAGATGAACTTTCCCGTGCAGAGAAACGTATTATTTCATGTACATTTTATATAATTTATAAGAGTTCCTTTTAATTCATGTGTAATTAACCTATAGTAAAAGCAATACTTTATCATACAAATCTTTTGGTTTCTTTATGGGGGAAGTGTTATGCATATTTGATTTAGTTTATATTTGATTTAATTTATTTGTTTGTAAGTTTTCAAATCTTCTTATTTTTATTTCAATAAACGTCAAGTAACGTAATTTTTTAAACTGGAATTTTATACTTCCAGAAATTAGGTTGACCTAAATGTTTATTCTAAAACACCTAAAAATTGAACTTTGTAAATGTTTGCTGACATAAAACACCTTAACAATATAACTTTCCTTTTTAAAAATATACGTTTGCTAACAAATGGTCCGCGTTATATGATTCGGCATATATGCCGATCATATACATAAAGGTTTTCATTTTAATTAAGTTACAAAAATTATAACACTAAAATATTGCAACTAACTAGCAAACTGATGTGTTTATATTGATCATTAAAAGCCACCAAGCCAGAGCAATATTCCTTAAATCTCACTGGCACGGATAATGCAATCCAGAATCATGGTTTTCTGCAGAATATACCTGAGATCAGACAACTTAAAACTAGTGATCATGAATATAGGCTGTCCGAAGAACACAAAAACTAGCATACGTAACCAAGTGCATGACTTCACATATCTGCTCCGTGCGTGATGTAGACGAAGTTTTTTTAAGAAATATATAGGTTCCGTAATCAGGTAACAAATTATAATAAGTGTGAACCAAATGAAGTATTAGAACCTCTAAATGAATAAAGATATTGTTTTGTTCCGTAAGTACCTTTCCTTGAAATGTGGTGTGTGTAGTTGTGGTCCTCAAAATGGTTTTGTCAGGTCTTTAAAACCATTAACAGTAGAATAGTGATGCTAAATATGGTAATATGGTAATAATGGTGTAAAGAATGATAACGATAAAGACTGTGTAATGACAGAGGTAATGACGATATATGTTCTATCATGTCCTTCCCTTCCTCCACACATTTACTTTGCTAAGTATTATTTTCTTTTAGAAAATAAAATACCGACAATTTTTGGAAACGGTACTCTTCATGTGAAAGTCGGTGACAGGGTGTCTTTGAATATAAATGGATCTGATGATGGGGAATTTACCTATAAACTACTGGAAAATACAGCAAATGCTAGTATTATACGAAACACCGATAGCAGTGGAAACATTTCGTTTCTTTTAAATGATACTAATCCAGTGTCTGTGGGGTAGGTATATATGTACCTGTGAATATATATATATATCTATATATATATATATATCTATATATATATATATATATATATATATATATATATATATATATATATATATATATATATATATATATATATATCTGTGTGTGTGTGTGTCCTTTAACAAAACTGGAAGAATAATGCATACACGAGTATCTCACATGATGGTAAGTTGATATTACATGTGTTATAAATACTTAATGACATGGATTAGATACTGCCACCTGAAAGAACTGTGCTTCATAATTATCATTTTTAGATAAATATAACATTGGTGATATGTCAGAGGTAATGAATGTATTGATCCAAGCTCAGGTGTATATAAATTCATTTTTACTTATTCTCCTATGTTTTCATGTTTCATATTTTCAAGAAAACATTTTTCATCCCTATAGGTAAATAACTGTTCCTCCATAATTATTTAGATTGTACCATCGTGCACACTAGCATTAAGATTTGTTTTGTTTCGTTGTTTATGACCGTGTTCTTTTAAATATGTTAGTGATTAATTATACAAAGGTCTCTTTGCAATTTTTTATAAACCAGTGTTGTAGCAGAAGACGATAGCGGAGTGCAGTCACCCGCACTCTTTCTGGATATATGGCTTTGCAGTGGCTGTTCTGGACATGGTTCATGTATTTTTACACAAGAAAGGACAGATACACGAGCAACTACAAATTTCAAATATGCCGCATGCAATTGCAGTTTGTACTGGCAAGGTAAAGTAAATAGATAACGGATGGGACCTGAAAATGTCAGTCAACATTTCGAATTTAATATAATTAAATAATAATGTGAATCCTCTTTGTAAATATAACTGGTGTTGTTAATACATCCAATTTATTAACATTTAGATCTTATTCTGTGTTAACCAAATCGTCTGATATGGGAAAGTGCCAATTACACGTTTGATAAAAATAATACCATCTTAAAATAAATAAAATCACGAGAAACACTAATTAATTATGATATCCCCGTCATGTGTTCGTCATCGAAACGTATATGAATAAAAATATTAAGTCACACCTTTCAAATTGATGCATACCTCTGATACAAATTAATTCAAGGTTTGTTTTGAGTTTTTGTTTTTGTTTTTCTTTGTTTTGTTCTGGGATTTTATTTTGTTTTTAATTTGTATAGACCTTTCTATGAGACTTTAAATCATGTGCGTTTAAAAACATTATAAAGTTTATATTGCCCTTCTTCGTACAGGCTATGATTGCGAAAACGATTTCAATGGCTGCGCCTCTACACCATGCTCTCCTCTCAGGAATTGCACAGACATCCCTGCTAATGACCACGAAGCATTTCAACGAGCTTATAACTGTTCATCATGCCCTAATGGCTACACAGATGGGAAGAACGACACTTCTAAGTGTGAGGGTAAGGCACAAGCCTACATTAGAGAGGCGTATCAAGGGAGATATAAAATAGATATAACCGAGACATATACACAACAACATGCATTAAATATTTTTCCACTGATGCTACTGAAAGCCACAATCATCGTTTAGTTCATATGTTGTATGTTTCATTTGGCCTTTATTTTTAAATCTAGAAAGCAAACACAGCTCAGATACGTCTCACTGACTGTGTCGAATGAAGGTCAACGCTTTATATTCTTTCTCGTATCGATTGATTCAGACAGTCCCTTTATTTCCTACAAACCGTTAATTGTGTATTGTAGACAATGAAACAATTTGCCCATAACAAAATGAATATTGCAATTAATTACAAAGTTCATAATATTGTGACAACAACTATGAGATGCGATAATACGTCATAACCTGTGCTATCATTTTACGTTGTGCAGCCATGCAATTGCAGAAAAACACAGTATAGGTAATATGCATTAACTGTTAACGTGTTATATTCTACATATATCTTGATTGCAAACATACTAAGATTAAAAGGTTTCATTGGTTTGGAAAAATGTTCAACGGAATAACGATAAATGTATATGTCTCACATATTACTCATGTTAGCTTACGCAAATTGATTTTGTCTTCCCCTTTTCACAGACATAGACGAATGCTCAAAAATATTTCATGGATGTAGTCAATACTGTAATAACACGGAGGGGAGCTATTACTGTACCTGCAACAGTGGATTCAGATTAGGCCAAAATTTAAAAGATTGTGAAGGTAGGAATACATGATTCATGGAATTTGTATGTCTATTAGATATGTGGAAACTTTATATAATAAATGCCAACAATTGGTTGAAGCTTTGTGTTTACCTAGATTACACGAACTTATTATTTATGTCATGTTTTCAACATATAAACGTCGGGCAATATCACGTTCTAATCGTTTGAAGATTGTTTTCATCGGAAAATGTTCAACAAGGTTTAACACATGTTTTAAAGCACATTACCATGCATTCTTACTGAGGAGAGGATAATTTTATATTCAATGTAACATTTCTTTCCGTGATTGTTTGCATGTACCTTTAGATGTATATGATTGTATGTTTGCGTTCCTAACTACATTATTTATATTTCATTTTTCATTTATACCTTCTTCTATGTTGATAAGTTTTATTACCAATCCAAGGTTTTGATTCGTATTTAGATATCAATGAGTGTGAGGAGGGCATATCGAATTGCGATCAGATATGTAACAATACACAAGGAGGGTTTATTTGTACTTGTCACAGTGGCTACTTATACAACGCTATTAGAAGAGAATGCGTGCAAGGTAAAGTTGTTTCTTATGCACTGTTGTCATTTCATATAAGTAAACTAAGTTTTTAAAAACTTAGATGAATGAAAGATGTTGTATCATTTGTATCTAAAGTTAAGGTCTAAATTTTCTTATGATCATTTCACTGGCAGGAACGCAAGTCACTTTCGTATGATTAGTAGCGATTCACATTTTCACTTTTAGATTTCAGTGTATAATGTAGCCTACAAATATGACTTTAATGTAATAGCATAATCTTTCAATTAGAGCGATGCAACTCAGAATCATGCTTTTTCAGTCTTCACACAGTCATGATAATCATTCAAAAGACTTTGATGCCAAAAATACATATTTCCTGTGGCTGTGAATATCTATGAAACCGTTCGGCCTATAGTTCTTTGTTGCTACTCCAAAATCGCATTAACACCCTATATGTTCATTTATTTCATATATAAGGAAGGACCGTTCGTGATTAAGAATTTCATAAATCTTTCCATCTTTATAACTTTATTTTAATCTAGGTCAGCAGACTGATGTGTGCAAACAAACAAACTGCAGCCAAGCTCATGGGTGTGCCACAGACAATCAAGGAAACGCATCCTGTTTTTGTCTAGCTGGTTATCGTCTTAAAGATAATAACATCTGCGAAGGTTGCTAAAATATTTATTTTGTCATACATCTTACATGATAAATAATATATACATTTGCATTAAAATCTGCTTTGATATTACAAAATATTTAACCAGTTTCAATACAGAAAAATATTAACAAGAACAACAAAATTTTGTCTCAGCTACATTTGTAGGGCGCGTATTTTCATTCTTCTACATTTTAAAGATTGGCAAATATCGAGAAATAGATACGCATACAGTCATATTATGTCATCACCTATTTGTACCGAAAGTCATTAATATGTATATCTTACGTTTCACTTTTCAACTTGCTTTAGTCTCGGTATAAATTGCTTATAAGTTTATAACGTCTGTATCTCATCTTAAATAGATTACGTTTACAATCATTCATTATTGTTATCATTCAACGCACTAAGTTACTAGGTTTAAATCTGAGTGTAACATCGGCGTATGCGGTATTATTTTCAACTAGATTATTCAAAGAATAATTAATGAATGCTAAATAATTAGGTAAGGAGATATATTAGTTTTCGTCAATTTAATATAAAATACATCATTCTAATCTGTGCCAACACAGAACCGTTTGTTTGTAGCTATTTATGTTAGAAGACTCTGTAGTTTATAAAATTAAAGGAATTCTTAGCAAAATAAAGAAACGCAACTCTCCCCCTTGATAACTATGATAACCAATGAACGTGTTTTTGCAAAACTAGCAGATCGATGTAAACAAGATTCATAGTTTAAAACAGTCAAACGTCAGCATCAGTATTGGTCCATATCCACATTTATAATTGCCCAATTCTATGCTAATTAATGATACGGATGGTGTTTTCAGTGTTTGCCCTATATTTTCTGGTGTTTCTCATGAGGCTTAGGCACAACGGTTGCAGCTATCTTAACGTAAAAGATGCATGATGGGGCAATTTATATATATATATGTTATATATATAGTATAGATATTAATCATACATTTACCACAATGCACAAGAAATCACATACTACTTCTTTTGGTTGAAATACAACAACACAGTTCATATCTTCATCTTAGCGAAAATGCAGAACCAACTGACATTAACAAGTACCCTTGCCGATAAATACAATAGTTATGTAACATCATTTGAGAAACCATGCAAATTCTTGCATCTCATAAATAGTTTGCAATGTAGAATTTCACAGAAACGTTTGTTGAGACTCTTAGTCTCTACGACTATACACAGTAATATTTGCTGCATAATTGTCGAAATATGTTTATTTCGGATTATTTAAATCAAGTATTTCCGACAATATTACATGGCTTATTGAGCTTCCTGTTCGGATACAACAGTCTCGAATATATGTAACATTAAAAGTTATCTCCGTATCTTCTTTCGATAAAGACTATGTAATCATGTTTCCTAATTACATATAATGTAATGACCCACAAGATGATGCTATCTGTAAAACAAAAAATGTGTAAACTTTTAAAACAATGTTATAATTCAGTTCAAATGAATAGATAATACACATAAACACGCACATATATTAAACTAATTAAAGCGTCATAGAAAATACGTCTTACAATTATATATATATATATATATATATATATATATATATATATATATATATATATATATATATATATATATATATATATATATATATATACTTTCAGATGTCAACGAATGTGAGCAGAATGTGTGTTCTCAAAAATGTAGCAATGTTCCAGGCAGTTTTATTTGCTCCTGCCTACCTGGCTACTCATTAGGAACGGACAAGTCATCATGTTTAGGCAAGTGTTATTTTTATTTTTAACCTAATATATTCTGTTTATGACTTATTTTTGTATATAAACCATTAGTGAATTTTGTATCAAATATGTGAATTTACTTCCAAGCAATTGATTTTATTTGTAACCAATATAGCGTGAAATTTAGTGTGAAATGTAGGGACTGTATGCAGTCAACCTTGAACAAATAGGCTTGCTCTCTAGATCCGTTACTTCAAGGGAACCATCTTGATGTGGATTCATTTAAATCGATCTATTTACATATATTATGCAATAATTAATATTTCTAATATGTTCTTCCAAATATTTTCTGGATGTAAGTGCACTGCTTTGTTGGTATTGTTTCGAAAATGATATTTCTTTACGATGACGTGCATGTCTAAAGCATATAAAACCTGACGCTGGATATTGTTTGTCTTAGTTGTAAAAACATGTGATTTTTAAAGTAAATGCAAGTATATATAGTTGTCTCTAAAGGTACTGTTTAAAGTATAATATTTCCATTTAAAGCATATATTCACAATCTGCGTTTCAGCGTGCCGCTACCCTTTATATGGAGACAATTGTTTGGAAGTTTGTAATTGCGGTCGGGGAGTTATGAGATGTGATCCAATAAGGGGTTGTGTCTGTATACCCGGCTGGAATGGACTCAACTGTGACAATGACATTGATGAATGCAAACAGAACCAGAGTATTTGTGGTGACCCACTTAAAACCTGTTCTAATGTTATAGGCAACTATACTTGCAATTGCATATCAGGATATGAGGCGGTAAATAACACATGTAGAGGTTTGTATGCAGCGACATCATCGATATCAATAAAACAAATTGAAATATCCGAAGGAAAGAAATTATTTCATACACAGACAGTTTTGTCTAGATCATTAAATGAATACAAAATAAATTAGTATGCATGAAACATGTTTAAATTGCCAAGCTATAGACCCTGTACCAATAACAGACTAACTGACAATTTATAGATTTTAAGATAATTTGATTAAGTCCCTATTACTACTAAACATTTAAGATGATAAAATGACACTGGCCTACGTATGCTGTCTTTATATTTATACTACTGTATCAACATTTGTAATGTATAGATAAACTGATTGCTGAAATATAGACTATAGTGGCGCAAAAAAGTGAAATAGTATTGGTGCATATTCTGTCAACATATTAATGTATCATGTAGAAAATTTGATCTGTAATTTTCATGACTGAAACAGTACTATAATATACACTGAATTGTGATCTATAAGTATCAAAGTTACCTTTAGCAGGATATATCACATAATAAACACTAATCTGATTTTATTTCACACACACACACACACACACACACACACATATATATATATATATATATATATATATATATATATATATATATATATATATATATATATATATATATATATATTTATCTTACAGACATAGATGAATGCAGCGATCATACCCTTAACAAATGTGAACAGCTCTGTTCCAACACCATCGGAGGATACATATGTAGTTGTACATCTGGATATATTATCGACAAATATAATAACACCAAATGTACAGGTATGTTTAAGAGTCGGCAACTGGTAATACACAGTTTAAACAGCGAGCTCTTTGTTTGCCAGCGGTATATTCCCAAGTTAATTTTTTTCTAACTTGTTAAGTGTCTTTCATGATAAAGGTTGGCCACTATGAATTTCATTTGAATTATGTAGTTCAGTTATTTTTTTATTTGTATAGGTGGAACTAAAATATTTTGATTAAATCTTTTGCTGAAAATACATTCATTAAGGTAACCGTTATTAATATAAATATTGAGTCATTAGAACATTTTCATGTTTATGATATAAAGCAATATGATAGCAATGATAGAAATGCATATTATCAAAAGAGATTGCAATGTTATGTGTCTTTCGTCTCCTGAATCTGAAATATATTCGTATCACTATAGACTTTAACTGACAAAGTTCGACTCTTTAGAACTTAATTATTTGTTCATTAATATGATTGCTTTATTATACCCACCATTATTGCTGTGTACAAATTAATGCATATGCAAAAACACATAATGTAATAAAAGAATTTTGGCATAATTGTATTTATACTATTTTAAGCGAAATGTGTTATTGGATGTAAGTAGTCTACATGCATATAGTTGGTCTTGAATAGTAATACATGGCAAATAAGATAATGCGAAGAGGACAGATGGATGTATACAGGACAAAATCACTGCCAATGGTGTGAGTATTCATATTTTACTAGAATTCTAGACCGACTAGAGCTGGGTATTAGTTTTTATACCGACTGGAGTTGGCTATTAGTTTTCATATAGTTTGGTTAGTCGTAACAAGTTGTATATCTTTTGTTAATTTTGATTTCTTTAGACATAGATGAGTGCACTACAGGTCAGTCAGGATGCGAACAGGTCTGCGAGAACACCCCTGGAAGGTTTTCATGTTCCTGCTACTTTGGATACGAGCTAAGAACTAACAGAAAAGCTTGTAAACCTGGTTTGTATTTTGAGTATGCTCGACTGACCACATCTTATGATAATAAGCTTAAAAATTCAACATTGTCAAATATTCCATACTTTGAAAAAGCCAATATTGTGAATTCATCCGCATATGATGTATCCAAGAAAGGCAATTAGTCGACAAGTGCTGGTATTGTCAAGTAAAATGATGTAATACGTAACTGAATATCAACAACATATATAAGTTATCCAGCTACAATTATACCAAGACTAGAATGTGCACAACACACATATTTATCCAAACTGAACTACTTGTCTAAAGAAAATGTAGCGATATCGGTTAAAATTACGATCGTATTTAGGTCATATTTAAAATGTTTCCATTTTCAAACTATGCGTTGAATTGTTAGAAATATGTCACATGTTTATTTAATTTCGTGATGATATTTTACGTCTTTTCAACAAAGATTCAGAATGGAAACATGTACAATATGCAGAAGCTAAGATATATGTATGCAGTAAATGACATAATTAAATTATATATAACATGGAAAACATACATTTAAAATAAACGTACCTGAAATCCTGTTATTTACATATTTTAGTTGATACGCTGTGTATCAAATACGGAAAACTGCAATGTAGCCAAATCTGTATGGTTGACCCAAAAGAAAATACCGCTATATGTGGATGCAGTCACGGGTTCAAACTTGGATCTGACAACGAGACATGCATAGGTAATTATTTGCACGTTATGTTCTCTATCTTTCAATCTATCTATTTATCTATGTATCAATCTATCTATCTATCTATCTATCTATTTATCTATCTATCTATCTATCTATCTATCTATCTATACGTACATACATACATATATATATATATATATATATATATATATATATATATATATATATATATATATATCTGCTTGGCTTTCCAGCAGTCTTTAAATATGTTTCAAGTAAAGAATTTTGAAATGAGGATTGAAGATGACTTTTTCGAATTCGTATACAACAGCTTTTAACATGAAATCACATAATGAATTTTGTTATCATAGATATAAACGAATGCACAGAAAAGAACGGAACACTTAACACATGTAGTGAGAAGAAGAACTGTCGGAATACCAATGGAAGTTACGTGTGCACATGTCATTCTGGCTACCAATTAGACAAAGATGGCCGCACCTGCATAGGTAATTAAAGTTGTTTCCCCTGGTGGAAACTCGTCTCTGTCTGCTCATTGTCTCTCTGTCTCTGCTTATCTCTGTATATGTCTCTTTCTCTCTAACCATATATATGTCTCTCTCTCTCTCTCTCTCTCTCTCTCTCTCGCTCTCTCTCTCTTTGTATATATATATATATATATATATATATATATATATATATATATATATATATATATATATATATATCCGCTGAAGATTAATAGGATATATGCACATTCAAATAGGTATGTTAAGTTGAATGCGACACGGCCTGTAAATCCACAATGCTACGGACTTACAAATACATCTTATGGACACATCATCAATAAACGTTTCTAGACACCATGCATGAGGCACTGAAGCACAATATATACATAAAATCGCATATTCAATCTTTCCATTACACTATTCAGTACTGAATGCATTAATATCAAATGATGTGCCTAGGTCATTTCTTTGAGATGCGTCTGACCTATTCGTGTACTGCAAACTATTGATATCTGCACGTATATGATGCATGACGTATTTCGTTTGTAGTGGAGAATCATCCATACTATTTTCAAGATAGCGCGTATGTTCACATTGTCATAATTGGTACAGTATACATTCATGTTACCGATGTTTTAAACCATCATTAAAGCTGTAGATGATGTATCCACAATAATTAATAATGCCTACTTTTCGTAGAATGTGACAGTTTTCATTATGGAATCAACTGCACCGAGGAATGCAAATGTGGAATCGGAGTCGAAACCTGTAACAGAGTTACAGGATGTGTCTGTAAAAGTGGTTGGACAGGAGACAAGTGTGACGTGGATGAAGATGAATGCAGTACAAAAGGTGTATGTTCCGGAACCCATATTTACTGCCACAATTCACCAGGATCGTACCAATGCGAATGTGAACATGGTTATATAAAGAATGTCACAGGTTTTTGTACAGGTGAGATCAAACAATCATCTATTGAAAGAAAAGGCAGATAGGACTGAATTATCAAAAACTGTCTTGCTGTAGACAATAATTGTGCCTGCCATTTATTTATAAATGCATAGGAAAACTTGGTGGTGATGTTCAAGGTCTATAATGTAAGGTGCACTGGCTTTGCGATCAGACTAATTTAATAGCGCGGTAAGATCTCATAAGTTAGGTACCTAACCCTAAGTTATTTTTCTATGAAATAACGTAATACAAATCAGGATATATATATATATATATATATATATATATATATATATATATATATATATATATATATATATATATTCAAGAATATAATGCGTAAGCAAACTCTATACAAAAAGAAGAGGCCTACATCAGTGATGTTTAAAATGCATTTTCTCAACCTTGTTATTGCAGACTTCGATGAGTGTAAAGACAAGAGTCCTATAAAGTGCGCACAAATATGCGAAAACACCGATGGAAGTTATATATGTAGCTGCCATGCAGGCTTTGTTCAAAACGGGACAGAGTGTAAAGGTAAATGATGTGAAATATTAACGTTTCCATTTTTTTTAACCTTCGGGGTTTACAGATGAATATTTATATAATGACAACCCCGTGCATACGAGGCTGAAGTTCCCGAGGACACAAACAATGATTCAATGTTGAATATTGTGTATGTGATAAAAGACAAATGTTTTTAATGAGCATCTCTCTTCAGATACGACCTTGCGTTTGCTTCACATAGATTGTCTTTGAATTCGTGTTCTGATGTCTGGAACGTATTTGTATACATTAAAATGCCATTGAAACTTTTCTTTCCGGCGGCATTATATCTGTGTCAAGTATACTATTATATACATAACTAGTAAGGTGGCTATCCAACTACAGTTATACAATTTCCAAAGCAAACGAATTTTGGGATCCATGATGAGAGTGTCATTCTTCTTATGTAGACGATTATAAAGCATGAACAATAATATTTTAAGTCAAAAGTGACATATGATATGTGTGCCAGAATCACCAAAAGTAAGAAACATCAGCACAATATATCTTACTACTACACCAGTAATATTTATAAACAATACTATATTAGTATTATTATTATTATTATTATTATTATTATTATTATTATTAATGTGGATCTTGTGATAATTGATGTCACTGTTGATGTGAAAGTCTTCTATGAATGTTATATAGACTTTGATATATATATATATATATATATATATATATATATATATATATATATATATATATATATATATATATATATATGCGTGTTTGTGTTATTAACTGTTGTGCTAAGGAAAATAGTGTCAGTGTGTACTAATACGTTTTTATCAACTTTAAAATAATAAGAACGTGTTTAAATATTTCATCATTGTTATTTGTTTAAGACGTGGACGAATGTAAAGGTTTAAATGAATGTTCACAAGTCTGCAATAACACAGAGGGAAGCTACAGATGCTCGTGTAAAGAAGGATTTCGCTTGAATATTGCGGACAGACGTTCCTGCCTCCGTAAGTCTACCTATATCTTATCAAATATTTTATCTGTTGGGCTAATTTTCATTGCAGACAATTTATAATTCAGTGTACCTTCCCTAACTTGAATTAAGTTAAGAGTGATTATGCTACTGGAATTATAATTGCTAATAACATTGAAAGCCAAATATATTTTTCAAGTTTGTGTTACCTTAATTATTTTTTTTATGCCAATGAATTGGCTTGAATGATATTATTATATTCTCAAAATGCCGATTTTAATAAATATTTGTAACATTTTAACAATTACAGTCATTCAAGTTTTGATCATAATGTATTAAACAACAATAATATCGGGTTTGATTGATATTTTTCTCTTTCGCATTGTCTTACAGCTGCAGATCAGTGCGATTCATCTTCTGTAAGAAACTGTGAAGGAAAAGGTGCGTTATGTGTTTTTCGGAACATGTCAGCGGAGTGTTACTGTGCGAAAGGATATAAAAATAGCTCAGACAGATGCCTTGGTGAGTCGATGTATCTAAGTACTTGAAACATTTACAATGTAACCATTACATTTGTTTTTCAGTTAAAAAGCTATAAATTCTAGAGGACGAAAGATACTTCACAGAGGCATGACGTTTATGGGGTTTTGGTATTGCCTATATAAAATAAACACATTTTGAGCAATTATTGACGAAATATAAAACAAGGACAATATGATGAAACAATTAGATGTAACAAGATATAGGTAAACGATAGTCTTCCTTGAGATACTCTCTAATGAGGAAATATCCTGCACAGTTGCGTTTCAATGCATAGCCTTTCTCAGGTTTACATATTTAATGCACAACAGTGACTAATTTTAACTTCAATAATTTAGCAGTTGACTCGCAAACTTAACAAATACATCAACATCATTTTTATAACGCTGGCATACATAAATATAAAAATGTTTATTTCCTTTCGTGGCCCACAGATATCGATGAATGCATCGACTCTCCCTGTTCAGACCAATGTTCAAATACCAACGGAAGTTACACATGCTCATGTAATGCAGGTAAAGAACTTGGAGTCGATGGATCAACATGCGTGAGTAAGTACTTTTAATATCAGTGAATGTTTGTTTTAGACAACTCGCATACACACACAGACACACACACACACACAGACACACACACACTGTTTCGAGCTAATAACATCTCAAAATAATATATGACCAAGGTAATATAGGACATTTTATTTTCACATATAACTTCATTATTAATGTAAATCACTACTATTTTCATCGCTTACCAGTAAAATAGATTATTATTAAGGCTTAGTCTGATGTTTCGACTGCATCTTCTCATTACGAAATCTGGACATATACGAGTAATATTATGTGATATACAAAATAAAAACGCTAATAGGATTTGCTGCAAGAAATTCTGAATGAATATTATTATGAATCCTTCTTATGTCTCAGATCATTTATATGCGCATTCTACTTTGCCTGGAACATTTATTAAACGGCTGGTTATATATATATATATATATATATATATATATATATATATATATATATATATATATATATAAAAACATACATGCACACACACATACACACACACACACATATATATATATATATATATATATATATATATATATATATATATATATATATATATATATATGTGTGTGTGTGTGTGTGTGTGTGTGTGTGTGTGCATGTATGTTTGTATGCATGTATGTATGTCTGTTACAGAATGCAAAGAGGGACTATACGGAGACAACTGTACACAACAATGCTTATGTAATATCTCCAACACAAATACATGCAGTCCAGAGAATGGGTCTTGTTCATGCAAGACGGGATGGACAGGTTATACTTGTCAGGAAGATGTGCCAGAATGTAATAGTACCATAGCCATCTGTCCTGAAAATTCAAAATGTTTGGAGCTCCCGGGCACGTATCTATGCCAATGCAACATTGGGTATATCAAAACAAACAATGGGATGTGTTCACGTGAGTAGTAATAAATCTCGCTAAATATGTATATCTTTGTTCGCATACATACCAGAACACAAACGAATACATATAAAAACCGATTATTTTTAGTAATAAGTAACTTTTCTCATTTATGTTTGGGCTGCTATTAATGTTCCTAAAGCATCAATCATGTTGTTTAATAATAGAGCTTGATAAATGATACCACACATTAATACTCGTCGATTATTGTAAAATTATGTTATGTAACATTTTGTCAAGAATATATTTGCAAAGTTTGGATGTAGTAAAGTTATACATTAATGTATATTTGTACAGTAATCTAAGGAAATCTGAATGTGTTCTAATTATGTTATCAAATAGTGTGTATTGTGTTTATGCTATTTTAGTGTATGTTACAAAAGGTTAAAACCCAAGAGGCATTCAATTTCCAATTCATACATATTTTCCCTAAACTATACAGTCAAACAAAGTGAAAACATTAAAAATAATTACAGTATGGTATCATATCTAGACGTTTGTAAATGTAATTTAAATCTCACATTGAGTGGAAACGATCCAAATGTATTCCGAATGAAGGTTTGAACGTGCTTATGTAAAAGCCCCACGGAGGAATAACTGTTCTACTATACAAACGTGTCTTCATTAAGGTGAAATCTACTGACAGAAGAATGTCACGAATATCCTTTTTTCACGTTATTCCAACACGATTAAATCAATAAACAAGTCCTTGAATGTTTCATTATATAATTTGGTATAAACTGACAGTTCAGAGGGCAAAGGTTTCTGCTCCGCAATTCCAAAGAACAATCAATAAAATAAAAAAATTCCCTTTATTGCTGACAAGACTGAAATATAGCTGGATAAGGACATGTTGCTTTTATAATTGCTGCATTTAGCCACTATGTTTGCAATTAATCAACAGTTGGAAGTTACTAGAATATTATTCCTAGTATTCAAATTATTTTCATATTGCGAACTATCTTTAAAAGTCAACATGTGATTTTTTGTAACTGAACCAGTCAGCGGCGAGGGTGATCATGACATATCTAGAGTACAGTGGTTCTCCTAGAACCATGTGATGTTTACATGACCTCAATTAAATTAATTCGTGGCCGAAATTGACCGAATTAGTTGGTGACATAAACCTGGTAAATTGACCTTGATTTAACGTATGATACATGTATTTTACACATGCCATGTGACCTAGCCTTTAACGTGAATTCTATAGCGTTAGAACACCAATCATAAGAATATTGTCATTGACCCAAATGTTTGAAATAAAACAATGTTATAAAAAAATATGTGATATTGATATGACTAACAAAAGGTATGTGCTTTGTGACGTTAGTATTGTGTTTAATATCATTTATTTCCTTTGGATTTTTAGCATGCGCATCAAATCGTTATGGCCAAAATTGCAATGGAAATTGTACCTGTCATGCTGCAAATACAGTTACATGTGATCATGTCAATGGTACTTGCAAATGTAAACCTGGATGGCAAGGTCAAAACTGCAGCGAAGATGTGGATGAATGCACCAAAGGAAGCAATGTTTGTAATGAGACAAATCAAACGTGCAATAATGCACAAGGATCTTATAGATGCGTTTGTTCTCCTGGTTATACCATTGACATTAAAGACCGCTGCATAGGTACCTGTACACCGATATTGTTTTTAGCTAATACATATTATGTTGGTTTTAAGAAGGAGACACTTAAGTCATGCAGCTTAGTTTCACCTAATATATATAGTCTCACTTCCAAAGTAAAGACATATGAGAATTCCGATACAAATGTGGATGAGGGCTAATATTGTGTTATTATTATTGGACCTTGAAAATCAATTTTGATATGTTCTAAATGGATTAGGAGAAAATCAACAATGCGCACATTTAGAGATTATACATTTGCGAGAAACGTTCACCTAATAGGTCTTAACTATAAATAGCTAGCACATTTAATAAGCACCCGAATATGGAAGTTCTAACTATCATATGTTTGTTTTGTAAAGCCTAAAAAGCACTACTTCCCAATTTGTTTCAGTCAGTAATCTTATTTGAGATAATACCAATTATTAAATATTGTTTATTTCATTTATGGCATGTGTTTTGTCTTTTGAACCTAAGAATCAGATTCCCAACAACTAGAAGCAGTTTTGCTGCCTAACGATACTTGAAACAGATGCAACCTACTACGTCATGATTTTCATCACGTGACAATCACATATATTTAAATGATTATTGAGGCGCTTTATGTAGAACTAAACTTACATTTCGAAAACAATATACTTAGCCATCGAGAAGTCAATTTCTTTTGCAATGCACATAATATTTAATAGACAACCGGCTACAAAAAATTAACGATATGTTAAGCGCGATATAGAAAATACGTATTTAATTAAGCCATATAGATATCTCGTCCATTATATAACACATCTCAAATTTACTTCAAAGTTAAAATTATTGTACTTTAAGGAAGGATCCATTCTGAAATCAACTATTTACTTTGTACATTCCGTATTTACTTTGCAAATGGTAACAAAAACGATTTGTCACAAAATGCAGAATATAATCTGGATATATTCAAATATTTGTGCGTCCAATGCCTGTGAAGATTTGAATTCTGCTTTACACATACAGAAACATGTCTTCTAGTAGGCATATACGATATATATTAGCATCATATCCTTCTATATTTGATACGTTGATGTTAGTATTTCATTATGAGCTTTGTCTAATAATATTTGCAGCGTTGTTAGAATAGTTTACGGATCTTTATCCTCAGCCATTCCTCTTTTTGTTGTCGGTAAAGTTGACTAATGTGCGATAAGGGCTACGTTATTCATGCTGCTTATTTTTTATATCTCTCAATCTTATTCAGAAAGCATTCAGACTAATTTGTATTACATGTCCACATTTTAAGATATTGATGAGTGTTTGGAGGGCATCGATTCCTGCACATATGGATGTGAAAACACAAATGGGAACTATACTTGTGTATGCGAGGCAGGTGCTACTGGAGATGGCATTAACTGTACTGGTACGTGCAATAGTCCATTTCGTTTCCCTTGTGCAAAAATGACAATTTAATGTTGTCCAAATTTAGAAAGTCTAGACAACCTTGATATGAATCCGGATTTTATAATATTTACTCTTGCAATTACTTCAGAATTGTTTTGAGGAAATGTTAAAAAGTGTGATTTATACTGCTATAGGTCAAAACCATGCACGTATAAAGAATTTGTATGTATGTATTTCTTTGTCGCACTGGATACCGAAAGCGGTGTCAATGTTTTAGATATACTTCTAATTGCAGTGTTGTATATGTGTCCTGCTCCATTTCACCCTTGCAAGGCAAGCGGTGAATGTCATTATACTGGATAATTATCACTTTTGTTTGCTACCATCATATGGATACACAGCTGTATTCTATTCATAGATAAGTTATATGAACTAAAGTAAAAATAACTTTAAATAGCACATTTACAAACGATACATGTCCGGGTTTCTACTTATAATTTAGCTCTATTACGACTCAGAAATTTTAGAGTTGTCGTGTGCTTTATTCGTTTGTTTAAACAGACCATGCGAGGTGAACACATCCTAAATAAACAAATTGTAAATACAATGTCAGTTTTGAGCACATATCACTGTTAACTCCTGAAACGAAATATGGAAAAACAATCTCCTTTGATCACGCCTTTTGTTCTTGTTAGTATTAATGAAATGGTATGACATATATTTCATTGAATGACATTTCTGTATTTAAGCTTGATAGTCATCAGTGAGTTGTAGGTCGTAGTGTGTCTTTCGTAACACATACATCTTTGATAAATATTCTTTCTTCGTTTCGTTCTATGTTAGCTTTGTTATATATAACAAAAAAAACCTGATTTCTATAGAGTGCCCGCATAACAAATGGGGAAAGAACTGTACTAATACTTGTGACTGTGTTTCCGAAAATACAATCGAATGTAACAAGGTAACCGGGTGCAAATGCTACAGTAATTGGACAGGAAGTAACTGCAGCCAGGATATAGACGAATGTCGTGATAATCATTGTCCAGCTAATTCTATGTGTCATAACTTCGACGGAGGATTCAACTGTACCTGCAAGCCTGGGTTCTCGAAGAATTTAACCAACGAATGTATTCGTAAGTCATTAAAATTGTTCAGTCTTCTTCAGAAAAACTACAACCAGGCAAATACGCGAACAAATAAATAAACACAACAAATGTGTAATTTGGTATTTCAATGTGTTTGTTTTATTCAACTGCGTGAATAAAAGTTATTTAGAATACAGTAATTAAGTACACTTTCAATCTAATAGTGTACTGAAGATGATCAAATCCGTTTAAGCCGTAGAAATTTGAAGAAAAAAAATACTTAATTCTGAAAAAAGTTCATTCGAAATTGTAGATCAAGCACATTAAATCTAAGAAGTATGTCGTGTACAAATATGAAATATTTAGGATCTGTTGAAGCGAATTATTCGTATTAACCTATTTTAGTAAATCCTTGACCTACATGATAATTATATGTTTTATTTCCATTGATTCAATAATGATATTGTTTCATATAACAAGGGTGACTTGTGTTGACGTTTTTATAAATTAATAATGAAAAGCATCTATTACAGTCCTGATATAAACAACCGATGAATCTATTCTGTTGCAGCTTGTAGTGGTAATACATATGGCGAAAATTGTTCAAAGCTATGTCCATGCAATGCAACCAATGCTCAGAATCCTGATCAAAGTTGTGAACATATTACTGGGATATGCATCTGCAATTTCTTCTGGCTAGATAACTGTACTACCGACAGAGATGAATGTAATTTGACAATAGATGTTTGCAGCACTTTTGAGCATTCCTACTGCACAAACACACGTGGAGGGTATGATTGTAAATGCGTCGAAGGCTACAAGAAGGTCAACAACAGTCGGTATTGTCGCGGTAACTATCACGAACAATACATTACCAACTGTAACTTATTGTGAAATAACATGTGTCATGATGCAAAGTTTTTTCTTTATTTTTACTTTTTTATTGATCATTATTTCACTATTTCGAATGGGGGAAAGCAAATTATGGCATGCTTAATGTTCTTAGATTTTTTAAATAAAACCTTATGTTAACGCACTTTAACCTTTACAATGAAACCAACGTTTAAGAGGCTTGTAGAAAATTTCATTACTTTAAAAGTTATTGTCGTTTAGCAGTGGATTTATTTTAGAATAATAAGACAATAAATCATTTGACAAAAGCGACTGTAAATAATGGATATTTTTACAGAAAAAAATAATATTTATTTTCACCAAACCACTTTTCATTGGTCTGCCAATATTACTTCTTTCTCGCATGATGACTATCATATATGTATACGCAAGTTCACGTTGCGTTTGCATACAATCATATAAACGCAAAGTAAACCTGAACTAAAATGAGTATGCAAAAGATAAAAATTATAAAGTAAAATAGCAGAAATCAAAATTATAAACATATGCAAATTTGTTTCGGTACTTAACATACAGAATATCTGGAGAAACATACTCTCAAGTAGATGTTCTGATAAGTCTAGAAATGTACTCAAACAATTAATTTTCCATCGAATTGAATATTTTGAATGTAAAATTTCCTTTGTGTTGCACTATATATATATATATATATATATATATATATAGAGAGAGAGAGAGAGAGAGAGAGAGAGAGAGAGATAGATATATATATACGTTTAACGCAGATTTCTTAATAATTATGAGCCAATGCTAATTTTGATAACTATTAATTAATTTATGGAACTTAGCAATCAAAATTCCTTTTAACGGAAAATAAAAGTATAAGTTGGTCTGAGCCAAAATTAGAGATACAATCCAATCAAGCTTTAAGCACATGAATCCAGAATGACACAAATAAGAAATATATACAAAATTAAGTCACTTCGCGTTATAATCTAGATATCTACCAATCTAATCACAGCCCAAACTTCATTTCGACGATTCGCAGCTAGAAACCTGTTTCCCATTGTTTTAAGTTATTTCAGTCATTAGTTCGAGGATGTGATAACAAAAATCAAAGACTAAGTACACAAGCTACGATAAATCAACTCCATTAGAGTTTTGAATGAAACTAGATTTACCAGATAAAGCAGGTTACAAATAAAAATATAAAGCGGTTTAAATATGAGAGACGTATGTGCTTATGTCGTTTTGGTTTGAGAATGTTTAAGGTTTGTTAAAAAAAAGGGATAAAACACATCAGGTTATCTGTATAAATCCGTACTTACTGCATGGATTAAAACTGTTGTTCTGACCAGTTTCAGGCAATAGACAATGAACAGAATCCGTGAACAGCCAAGATACACCTGATACTCTAATATGTAGCAAAGATTGTATAACCCGGCAAACTTATGTGTGCATCAGACATTATATTATGTGTCACGAGAATGTTGACAGAAGAAAGGGAAATAATAATAATAGTAATAATAATAATAACAATAATAATAACGTATTGACAAATGTTATCCCAACCCCATTCCTTCATTTTCTGCTATATATATTAAAATGTTCACAAATATGCACCCCTTTGGTAATATGTTTTCCAAATCTATTAATTCTTACAGAATGTTTATTTTTTATGATATGTATTAACTGTATTTTGTTCTTCTGTCATGGAATCACTCACCTATCTCGACGACTAAGAAATAAACAGGCAACAAATGTCCATTCTACAACAACCATTTCCAACACACTTTCTGTTAGGCTGTTAAATTTGTCCAATGTGATATAATAATCTGATGAATGTTGTCAGCTGAGACAAAAAAAAATTAAATATAAATATCATTCAAGTTGGAATTTGGAAAACAAAGTTACCATTCAGCTGTGAAATGTGTAAACATTATTGCAGATGCATATGTTATGGCCTTACATATTGAAACGTTAAGCTGTTCTATCAACCGTAACTTGAAACTTATGTATTCCTGAATCAATATAGATGCATCCCACAAAATTTACCACTGCATGTGTAGCATTTTCCAATTCAATATCATGGTGCAAAGTAGTCTTATATTCATCTCATTTGTTCTGTGTTCTCCTTGCAAAAAAGTATCAGATTTCCAGTAACTAAGAGCAACTATGTTGCTCAACGATACTTCAATCAGTTAAAGGAATTATTTTATATTTATTATCTAAACACTATAAGTTTCCCGTAATTACTTCAAACTTATTTAAGATAACGAGACAGAGACAGAAGGGGAGGGTATTATGTGCAACATGTTTAAAAGTGAGGTTCATTTTCCATCAATACATATGTTCTTGGATACATAAACACTATGAAACATAAAAGGCTGCATGTTTGAAGCTGGGACTCATCAATTCCATTCAGAATTATCTTTCGGTTGAGGAAACTAAAGTACTTGTGTGTTCTATAGTACTTTTAAGGCTGGACTATTGTAATTCACTTTATTCTCGTTTGTTTCTTGATCTTCTAAAGAAGCTTCAAAAGTTCAAAAAAGGCTTATTGGATCAGCTTTAGAGTACGAAGAACTGAGCACTCCTCCACCCCGCTCTGTAACCTTCAATGACTACCTGTTATATATAGAATCAAACACAACATATGTTTACTATACTATATTTTATTGACCGACTTCAGCCCAACATCCGTATTTGGCCTCCCCTATGGTGACACCCCATCTAGAAACATACACTCCTCGTCCAAGAGTGGCATTGTCATATTCGCAACCGTTTAAACGAAGTCATACGAATAGCGTTCAATTTGAGTAAAATGACCAGCTAGTCAAACGAAATGCCCATAGATCTTATACGCAAGGGCACTTTGAACTCATTCAAGAATGCACTTGAAACACACATAGGTATTGTTAACGTGGTTCATTTCGCAACTCCAAGGTCTTCGTTTAAAAATCTTCTTCCTGCTCTTTATTTTGTTAGTTATCAAATATATTAAATCACTTAGAGCTTGCAAATATTTAGCGTTGTGCTAAATCCGCATTTGTACTTTTAGTAGTACAGGTAGTTGTGTTATTATTAAATGATGGATGAATGTTGTAAATCTTGTATTCAGCAAAACTTATTTCTTATTAGAAATCCACTTAATTCTTATGTAAAGTTAAGAAACGTGTTTTACTCTTTGACAGTTTAGTTTCCATTTATTATTCAGGAAACATTTTTACTGGGTGAAAAATAACACCTTTAGACAAATTTCAAATGTAAATGATTGCAATAGATCACTTCAAAACAAACTTAAATATTGCACATTCTTTATGTCCAAGTAAAGACTATAAAGGCTGCGAATCAACTTTACATGCTGACAAAAACGAAAGGATTACATTTATTTATATCTTTAATACACAAAGACTTTAATATAAATTATGCTTGCATCATGTATTCCTTATATTTTAGATGTAAATGAATGCGACCTCAATCCATGCCAACACAATGGCAATTGTACGAATACAAATGGTTCCTACACATGCAAATGTACAGCAGGATGGGGTGGAGACAACTGTACTACAGGTATCTAGTATTTAAACGTAATGCTGCTAGAATTCATATTACTAGAAGTAGAGTATTACTTATGCCACAACTAATTGCACTACTACTACGACGATGCAATTTTTACTATTGCTACAAATATTCTTCTCTTTTACTGATGTTTTCCTGACATATCATGCAATACTTAGTTCCAAATATTTTTTAGAAGCACCTAATATCAATTATGTCCTTGATTCATATTTAATATCACGAGTTGAGGAGCAAACTCAAAATACAATTACAATAAATAGCAAATTATATATATCCGTTCTGCAAACCAGCGGCAGTAATAGATACAGCACACGTAAATGTATTAAATATTTCCATAAAATCACGTGCATGTCAAGCTAACGTAGCTACATAGTAGTATAATATCTATGTGACAATCGCTTTCATCCTTTCAAAAACGCCTACCAGTTGCATGCCAATTGTTTAAAAAACACATGAAGCAAAGCATTTGCTATTCGTCTGAGAAAGAAACTTTATTTCTCGGAATGAAACATTTAAGGCACTGCTGCTCTTGTTATTATCACACTTCTTTCTTCCAAAACGCTTCGATTATATAACCCTTGTATCAAATCGCATGTCAAGCATTGCGTATTTAAGAAAAAGAGACATAGAGAGAGGGACAGGGTATTCTGTACAAAATGTTTCAAACTGAGGTTCAATTTCCATCAATACATATGTTATTTAATATATAAACATGTATGGAACTTAGAAAAAGCTGCAGGTTTTTAGCAGGGTCTCATCAACTCCATTTAGAATATCTTTCTTTTTATGCAAATAAAACATTTCTTTGTTCCTTAGCACTTTCAAGGCTGGACTATTGTAAATAATTTCATTCTGGTTTGTCTAAGCATCTACTACAGAAGCTTCAAAAGTTCAAAGAACGGCTTCTTGGAGAATCTTCAAATTACGAATAACAGAGTACTCCTTCACCTTGCTCTGTAACCATCAATGACTACCTGTTATATCCAGAATCAAACACAACATCTGTTCACTATACTAAATTTCATTGACGAGCTTCAACCCAACAACGTATTTGGCTTTCCCTATGTTAATACCCCATCAAGAATCTTACGCTCCTCGTCCGATACTGGCATAATCATGTTCGCCATTGTTTAAACGAAGTCATACGAAGAGCGTTCCTTTTGCGTGCCATGGCCAGCGCGTTACTCAAAAATTTTACATACAAGGGCAAAATGTCCTCATTCAAGAATGCTCATGAAACACACCTCTATCGACTACAAAAACTTACCTAAAGACTTAACATTATATAGTTTCTTAATTACTGTCAGCGTGTTTTTATTTCGCATTTTCAAGGTCTTCATTTATTAAATATTTTTGTTGCGTTTGAGTTTGTGTGTTATATAATAATTTAGTGCACTCTGAGCTTCTAAATATTAGGCGTTGTACTAAATCCGCATTTGTACTTTTAATAGTAGTAGTAGCAATAGTAGTATTTCTGTTAAATGTAGGATGAATGTTGTAAATGTTTTATGCAGCGAAACTTATTTCTAATTATAGATCCATCAAATTATAATGCAAAGTTAAGAAAAGTATTTTAATCTTTGACATTTTAGTATCCATTTATTATTCAGGAATTATTTTTCTGGGGAAGCAATGATACCTTTTGTCAAATCCGAATGTAAATGATTACAATAGGTCTCTTCGAAACAACGTTATTAACTGCTCTAACGTTAATAAACACTACGTCTGCCACTGGGCGTTTGGGTATAGAGGGAATAAGTGCTCCGATGGTAATAGCACTTAAAACCAAACATTAACATTTTGTTAGTTACTTAACAATCTGTTAACTCTTGAACAATATGTTCGAAAGGAACTATTTTGTTGATAAACTTATGGAGACCTTTCGGTAAAATAAACTTAAAATTCGCACTGTACTCCAGTTCCAAGTAGTAATCATTAAAGAATACATAGGCTGCTAATCAACTTTGCATGCTGAAGAACACGAAATGATGACATTTAGTTATATCGTTAATAAATAAAGCTACGTGAATCGAATAGCCCATATATCTTATATTGAACGGCACTGTGATTTCATTCAAGAAAACCGTTGAAACGCACCTTTAACGACTACAAGAACTGATCTAAGGACTTAAGAATGTTTACTCTCTTGGTTATAGTCAGCGTGTTTTTATTTCGCACTTTCAATGGCCTTTGGTTTTTAAATCTTATTGTTGCGTTTCATCTTGTGTGTTATATAATATTGTAAAGCTCTTAGAGCTAGGAAACGTTAGGCGTTGTACTAAATCCGCATTTGTACTTTTAGTAGTTGAGGTAGTAGTATTACTATTAAATGTTGGAGGAATGTTGTAAATCTTGTATTCAGCAAAACTTATTTCTAATTAGAAATCCATCTAATTGTTATGTAACATTTAAGAAACGTGTTTTACTCTTTGACAGTGTAGTTTCCATTTATTATTCAGGAAACATTTTTACTGGGTGAAAAATAATGCCTTTAGACAAATTTCAAATGTAAATGATTGCAATAGATCACTTCGAAACAAACTTAAATATCGCACATTCTCTATCTCCAAGTATTAGTCAGTAAAGACTATAAAGGTTGCGAATCAACTTTACATGCTGACAGAAACTAAAGGATTACATTTATTTATATCTTTAATACAAAGACTTTAATATAAATTATGCTTGCATCATGTATTCCTTATATTTTAGATGTAAATGAATGCGACATCAATCCATGCCAACACAATGGCAATTGTACGAATTCAAATGGTTCCTACACATGCAAATGTACAGCAGGATGGGGTGGAGACAACTGTACTACAGGTATATAGTATTTAAACGTAATGCTGCTAGAATTCATATTACTAGAAGTAGAGTATTACTTATGCCACAACTAATTGCACTACTACTACGACGATGCAATTTTTACTATTGCTACAAATATTCTTCTCTTTTACTGATGTTTTCTTGACATATCATGCAATACTTAGTTCCAAATATTTTTAGAAGCACCTAATATCAATTATGTCCTTGATTCATATTTAATATCACGAGTTGAGGAGCAAACTCAAAATACAATTACAATAAATAGCAAACTAAAAATATCCATTCTGCAAACCAGCGGCAGTAATAGATACAGAACACGTAAATGTATCAAACATTTCCATAAAATCACGTGCATGTCAACTTAACGTAGCTACATAGTAGTATAATATCTATGTGACAATCGCTTTCATCCTTTCAAAAACGCCTGCCAGTTGCATGCCAATTGTATAAAAAAACATATGAAGCAAAGCATTTGCTATTCGTCTGAGAAAGAAACTTTATTTCTCGGAATGAAACATTTAAGGCACTGCTGCTCTTGTTATTATCACACTTCTTTCTTCCAAAACACTTCGATTATATAACCCTTGTATCAAATCGCATGTCAAGCATTGCGTATTTAAGAAAAGGAGACATAGAGAGAGAGGGACAGGGTTTTCTGTACAAAATGTTTCAAACTGAGGTTCAATTTCCATCAATACATATGTTATTTAATATATAAACATGTATGGAACTTAGAAAAATCTGCAGGTTTTTAGCAGGGTCTCATCAACTCCATTTAGAATTTCTTTCTTTTTATGCGAATAAAACATTTCTTTGTTCCTTAGCACTTTCAAGGCTGGACTACTGTAAATAATTTCATTCTGGTTTGTCTAAGCATCTACTACAGAAGCTTCAAAAGTTCAAAGAACGGCTTCTTGGAGCATCTTCAGATTACGAATAACAGAGTACTCCATCACCTTGCTCTGTAACCATCAATGACTCCTGTTATATCCAGAATCAAACACAACATCTGTTCACTATACTAAATTTCATTGACGAGCTTCAACCTAACAACGTATTTGGCTTTCCCTATGTTAATACCCCATCAAGAATCTTACGCTCCTCGTCCGATGCTGGCATAATCATGTTCGCCATTGTTTAAACGAAGTCATACGAAGAGCGTTCCTTTTGCGTGCCATGGCCAGCGAGTTACTCAAAAATTTTACATACAAGGGCAAAATGTCCTCATTCGAGAATGCTCATGAAACACATCTCTATCGACTACAAAAACTTACCTAAAGACTTAATAATATATAGTTTCTTAATTACTGTCAGCGTGTTTTTATTTCGCAATTTCAAGGTCATCATTTGTTAAATATTTTTGTTGCGTTTGAGTTTGTGTGTTATATAATAATTTAGTGCACTCTGAGCTTCTAAATATTAGGCGTTGTACTAAATCCGCATTTGTACTTTTAATAGTAGTAGTAGTAATAGTAGTATTTCTGTTAAATGTAGGATGAATGTTGTAAATGTGTTATGCAGCGAAACTTGTTTCTAATTATAGATGCATCAAATTATAATGCAAAGTTAAGAAAAGTATTTTAATCTTTGACATTTTAGTATCCATTTATTATTCAGAAATTATTTTACTGGGGAAACAATGATACCTTTTGTCAAATCCAAATGTAAATGAGTATAATAGGTCTCTTCGAAACAACGTTATTAACAGCTCTAACGTGAATAAACACTACGTCTGCCACTGGGTGTTTGGGTATAGAGGGAAGTGAACCGATGGTAATAGCACTTAAACCCAAACATTAACATTTTGTTAGTTACTTAACAATATGTTAACTCTTGAACAATATGTTCGAAAGGAACTATTTTGTTGATAAACTTATGGAGACCTTTCGGTAAAATAAACTTAAAATTCGCACTGTTCTCTAGTTCCATGTAGTAATCAGTAAAGAATATATAGGCTGCTAATCAACTTTGCATGCTGAAGAACACGAAATGATGACATTTAGTTATATCGTTAACAAATAAAGCTACATGAATCGAATAGCCCATATATCTTATATTGAACGGCACTGTGATCTCATTCAAGAAAATGTTGAAACGCACCTTTAACGACTACAAGAACTGATCTAAAGACTTAACAATGTTTACTCTCTTGGTTATAGTCAGCGTGTTTTTATTTCGCACTTTCAAGGTCTTCGATTTTTAAATCTTATTGTTGCGTTTCATTTTGTGTGTTATATAATATTGTAAAGCTCTTAGAGATGATAAACAATAGGCCTTGTACTAAATCTGCATTTCTACTTTAAGTAGTAGAGGTAGTTGTATTATTATTAAATGTTAGATGAATGTTGTAAATCTTGTATTCAGCAAATCTTATTTCTAATTAGAAATCCATCGAATTCTTATGTAAAGTTAAGAAACGTGTTTTACTCTTTGACAGTGTAGTTTCCATTTATTATTCAGGAAACATTTTTACTGGGTGAAAAATAATACCTTTAGACAAATTTCAAATGTAAATGATTGCAATAGGTCACTTCAAAACAAACATAAATATTGCACATTCTCTATGTCTAAGTATTAGTCAGTAAAGACTATAAAGGTTGCGAATCAACTTGACATGCTGACGGAAACGAAAGTATTACATTTATTTATATCTTTAATACAAAGACTTTAGTATAAATTATGTTTGCATCATGTATTCCTTATATTTTAGATGTAAATGAATGCGACATCAATCCATGCCAACACAATGGCAATTGTACGAATACGAATGGTTCCTACACATGCAAATGTACAGCAGGATGGGGTGGGGACAACTGTACTACAGGTATATAGTATTTAAAGGTAATGCCGCTAGAATTCATATTACTAGAACTAGAGTATTATTTATGCCACAACTAATTGCACTACTACTACGACGATGCAATTTTTACTATTGCTACAAACATTCTTCTCTTTTACTGATGTTTTCTTGACATATCATGCAATACTTAGTTCCAAATATTTTTAGAAGCACCTAATATCAATTATGTCCTTGATTCATATTTAATATCACGAGTTGAGGAGCAAACTCAAAATACAATTACAATAAATAGCAAATTAAAAATATCCATTCTGCAAACCAGAAGCAGTAATAGATACAGCACACGTAAATGTATTAAATATTTCCATAAAATCACATGCATGTCAAGCTAACGTAGCTACATAGTAGTATAATGTCTATGTGACGATCGCTTTCATCCTTTCAAAAACGCCTGCCAGTTGCATGCCAATTGTATAAAAAAACATATGAAGCAAAGCACTTGCTATTCGTCTAAGAAAGAAACTTTATTTCTCGGAATGAAACATTTAAGGCACTGCTGCTCTTGTTATTATCACACTTCTTTCTTCCAAAACGCTTTGATTATATAACCCTTGTATCAAATCGCATGTCAAGCATTGCGTATTTAAGAAAAAGAGACATAGAGAGAGGGACAGGGTATTCTATACAAAATGTTTCAAACTGAGGTTCATTTTCCATCAATACATATGTTATTGGATATATAAACTTGTATGGAACTTCGAAAAAGCTGCAGGTTTTTAGCAGGGTCTCATCATCTTCATTTAGAATTTCTTTCTTTTTATGCAAATAAAACATTTGTTTGTTCCTTAGCACTTTCAAGGCTGGACTATTGTAAATAATTTCATTCTGGTTTGTCTAAGCATCTACTACAGAAGCTTCAAAAGTTCAAAGAACGGCTTCTTGGAGCATCTTTAGATTACGAATAACAGAGTACTCCATCAACTTGCTCTGTAACCATCAATGACTACCTGTTATATCCAGAATCAAACACAACATCTGTTCACTTAATTACATTTCATTCACTAACTTCATATGTATTTTACCTCACCTATATAAATATCCCATCTACAATCGTACGCTCCTCGTCCGACACTGACAGTCTCATTTTCGCAACTTTTTAAACGAAGTCATTCGAACAGCGTTCCTTTTCCGTATCATGGCCAGCTACGTGAATGAAATAGTCCATATATCTGATATTGGACGGCACTGTGATCTCGTTCAAGAAAACTGTTGAAACGCACCTTTAACGACTACAAGAACTGATCTAAAAACTTAACAATGTTTACTCTCTTGGTTATAGTCAGCGTGTTTTTATTTCGCACTTTCAAGGTCTTCGATTTTTAAATCTTATTGTTGCGTTTCATTTTGTGTGTTATATAATATTGTAAAGCTCTTAGAGATGATAAACAATAGGCCTTGTACTAAATCTGCATTTCTACTTTAAGTAGTAGAGGTAGTTGTATTATTATTAAATGTTAGATGAATGTTGTAAATCTTGTATTCAGCAAATCTTATTTCTAATTAGAAATCCATCGAATTCTTATGTAAAGTTAAGAAACGTGTTTTACTCTTTGACAGTGTAGTTTCCATTTATTATTCAGGAAACATTTTTACTGGGTGAAAAATAATACCTTTAGACAAATTTCAAATGTAAATGATTGCAATAGGTCACTTCAAAACAAACTTAAATATTGCACATTCTCTATGTCCAAGTATTAGTCAGTAAAGACTATAAAGGTTGCGAATCAACTTGACATGCTGACGGAAACGAAAGTATTACATTTATTTATATCTTTAATACAAAGACTTTAGTATAAATTATGTTTGCATCATGTATTCCTTATATTTTAGATGTAAATGAATGCGACATCAATCCATGCCAACACAATGGCAATTGTACGAATACGAATGGTTCCTACACATGCAAATGTACAGCAGGATGGGGTGGGGACAACTGTACTACAGGTATATAGTATTTAAAGGTAATGCCGCTAGAATTCATATTACTAGAACTAGAGTATTATTTATGCCACAACTAATTGCACTACTACTACGACGATGCAATTTTTACTATTGCTACAAACATTCTTCTCTTTTACTGATGTTTTCTTGACATATCATGCAATACTTAGTTCCAAATATTTTTAGAAGCACCTAATATCAATTATGTCCTTGATTCATATTTAATATCACGAGTTGAGGAGCAAACTCAAAATACAATTAAAATAAATAGCAAATTAAAAATATCCATTCTGCAAACCAGAAGCAGTAATAGATACAGCACACGTAAATGTATTAAATATTTCCATAAAATCACATGCATGTCAAGCTAACGTAGCTACATAGTAGTATAATGTCTATGTGACGATCGCTTTCATCCTTTCAAAAACGCCTGCCAGTTGCATGCCAATTGTATAAAAAAACATATGAAGCAAAGCACTTGCTATTCGTCTAAGAAAGAAACTTTATTTCTCGGAATGAAACATTTAAGGCACTGCTGCTCTTGTTATTATCACACTTCTTTCTTCCAAAACGCTTTGATTATATAACCCTTGTATCAAATCGCATGTCAAGCATTGCGTATTTAAGAAAAAGAGACATAGAGAGAGGGACAGGGTATTCTATACAAAATGTTTCAAACTGAGGTTCATTTTCCATCAATACATGTTATTGGATATATAAACTTGTATGGAACTTCGAAAAAGCTGCAGGTTTTTAGCAGGGTCTCATCATCTTCATTTAGAATTTCTTTCTTTTTATGCAAATAAAACATTTGTTTGTTCCTTAGCACTTTCAAGGCTGGACTATTGTAAATAATTTCATTCTGGTTTGTCTAAGCATCTACTACAGAAGCTTCAAAAGTTCAAAGAACGGCTTCTTGGAGCATCTTTAGATTACGAATAACAGAGTACTCCATCAACTTGCTCTGTAACCATCAATGACTACCTGTTATATCCAGAATCAAACACAACATCTGTTCACTTAATTACATTTCATTCACTAACTTCATATGTATTTTACCTCACCTATATAAATATCCCATCTACAATCGTACGCTCCTCGTCCGACACTGACAGTCTCATTTTCGCAACTTTTTAAACGAAGTCATTCGAACAGCGTTCCTTTTCCGTATCATGGCCAGCTACGTGAATGAAATAGTCCATATATCTGATATTGGACGGCACTGTGATCTCGTTCAAGAAAACTGTTGAAACGCACCTTTAACGACTACAAGAACTGATCTAAAAACTTAACAATGTTTACTCTCTTGGTTATAGTCAGCGTGTTTTTATTTCGCACTTTCAAGGTCTTCGATTTTTAAATCTTATTGTTGCGTTTCATTTTGTGTGTTATCTAATATTTTAAAGCTCTTACAGCTGATAAACAATAGGCCTTGTACTAAATCCGCATTTCTACTTTTAGTAGTAGAGGTAGTTGTATTTTTATTAAATGTTAGATGAATGTTGTAAATCTTGTATTCAGCAAAACTTATTTCTAATTTGAAATCGATCGAATTCTTAAGTAAAGTTAAGAAACGTGTTTTACTCTTTGACAGTTTAGTTTCCATTTATTATTCAGGAAACATTTTTACTGGGTGAAAAATAATACCTTTAGACAAATTTCAAATGCAAATGATTGCAATAGATCACTTGAAAACAAACTTAAATATTGCACATTCTCTATGTCCAAGTATTAGTCAGTAAAGACTATAAAGGCTGCGAATCAACTTTACATGCTTACAAAAACGAAAGGATTACAGTTATTTATATTTTTAATACAAAGACTTTAATATAAATTATGCTTGCATCATGTATTCCTTATATTTTAGATGTAAATGAATGCGACCCCAATCCATGCCAACACAATGGCAATTGTACGAATACGAATGGTTCCTACACATGCAAATGTACAGCAGGATGGGGTGGGGACAACTGTACTACAGGTATATAGTATTTAAACGTAATGCTGCTAGAATTCATATTACTAGAAGTAGAGTATTACTTATGCCACAACTAATTGCACTACTACTACGACGATGCAATTTTTACTATTGCTACAAATATTCTTCTCTTTTACTGATGTTTTCTTCACATAACAGGTTCCAAATAAATTCTTTAGAAGCACCTAATATTGATCATGTCTTTGATTCATATTTAATATAACGAGTTGATGAGCAAACTCCAAATACAAGGACATTAATTAACACATTATAAATTTACATCCCGCAACAACAGAGGCAGCAATAGATACAAAGCACGTAAAAGAATTCAACATTTCCATTCAATCACATGCATGTCAAACTAACGTGGCTACATAGTAGTATACTATATGCATAATATAATCGTTTCTTCCTTTCAAATGCGCCTGCCAGTTGCCTGCCAATTGTATCAAAAAACATGTGAAGCAAAGCATTTGCTATTCGTCTGAGAATCAGTTTCTATTTCCAGTAATGAAAAATTGACCGCAATGCTGTTTTTGTTATTATCACATTTAATTCCTTCAAAAGACGTCAAGCATGTTACTTTAATGGTGTTTCATAAAAACGTTATAGCAACCTGGTACGTCAGATGAGTATATTCTGAATAACGATAACAATACTCATATGCAATAATTAACAGTATTTCGAACCTTGAAAGTAGTGAAAAATACATAGATTAAAAGACGTAATGAAAACATTCGAAAGATTCCCTACTAATATTCACTGAAATGTTATATTCTTCACAAATGTATATTTAGTTGTGATATGCGGTGATCATAAAAAGAAAATATAATTTAAGAATAAACATTCGTGTCAAATCCATATGACTAGTATTGTTCATTTAAGAGAAAGAAACAAAAGCAGAGGGAGAGGGTATTCTGTGCAAAATGTTTCAAACTGAGGTTCATTTTCCATCAATACATATGTTATTGGATATATAAATATGAATAAAACTTATAAAAGGCTGCATTTTTGGAGCTGAGACTCATCAACTCCATTCAGAAGTTTCTTTCAGTTCAGGCTACTAAGTCATTTGTATGTTCTTTAGTACCTTGAAGGTTCGAATGTTGTAATGAATGTCATTCTGGTTTGTCTCAGGATCTACCATAGAAGCCCATAATAATAAGACTTAGAAAACAACGCAAGATAATGTTTAAATGTAACTATGACAAATTGGTATGAGGAGGGCGAAATAAGTTAATTACAGTTTTGAGATTCACAATAACCGTCTTGGCTTCGTTAATTTGCTAGTTACATGCTTTTTATGTTTGAAAGTAGCACAAAGCCATATGTCTTCGCTCAGACGACTATCAATATCGGGTGCAAATTGTGCAAGAAATCTGTGTTTAGTGTCAATTTAGGCATCAACAAGCATGTAATTTCAACTTGCAAATATTATGGTATTACTACTAATGAAAATATGAAACAGGATAAGAGTGAACTGTGTGTAGTTAACAGCTGAAAGCAAGACTGCTTTTCCATCTTTACTACTGTAACCGCTGCTTTAGTTTTTAACAATACTATTAAACTACAATGCTAACGATTTTATCTACAGAGAATGAAAAATTTAATCTCAATGGAATAATCTTTCTGCGAGGCGTTCATACTAAATTTGTATCTATTTCTAGCATATATCCAGTATAACAATCTCGTAGAAGGCTGTACTTACGTTTATTTTAAACCGTCAATATGCAATTCAATTTTGGTAGAAGAAAGAAATAAATCTTGAGAAACAAATGATAGTTAATATATATGGAACACCTCCCTATACAAATGGTCAAAATACCTTGAGTTCGTAGATGACTGTACATTTGAATCAGTGCTAGTTTACACTCAGATATTTATGACATGTCAATATTGTTTGATCGGGCATTACATTTCATCGACAGTTTAAATGAGTTGCATTACCCAGATATGAATAGTGCATATCTGTGTTTATATATATATATATATATATATATATATATATATATATATATATATATATATATATATATATATATATATATATGTATATAGAGAGATACAAAAATTATTTAGATGTTAGGTCTGCTTGTTCTCGTTTTGATTTGTACATTTTGGCGGAACGTTACTAATCTAATTTGGAGTACGTCATATATCCATTAGCATACGGGTTTCGATAACCAAATGTTGTTGGATAAAATTATGCACATATTATAATGGGTCATCTGCTGTGATATGTATGTTGGCAAATAATTGTACTATTGTATTTTAGTTGTATAGTCTTCCTAAAGCTGATCTAGATTTGGACAACTAAATATGAAAGAAGTAATTAGCATTACCATGCTCGAAGTGTGCATTTTATTGCGTAACATATATTAAGAATTGAATAAAACGTCTAGAATAGTAGCATAGACTGTGTACCTCGGGTGAGTTTTTGTCGCTTTTCAGCAATTTTCTATGACAAATACCACTTTCTTTGATCCGAAAGGTTTATTCAGGCCTATGGATGAATACTTGATTGCATGAATTCAAAACGGCATTATATAAAAATTGTGCGTGTTTCTGCTGATACATATGTGCGCATTTTGGGGGATACTTAATAGTGATCATAGAGACATGTATATTTAATTTTCATTACATTTGCGATTTTATATAAACGCCGCAATTTAAATTGAATGTGTTTTGTATTAGACACAATACAGATTGTCATAGAAAAATAGCATTATGAGTCAGTATATTGCGCGGCGTCGACATTGTTGCCGCGATATTGATTGATTTTGTATACAACATTGGAATGTGCATGTTGGTGAATGTAAGTGGCCTGCATCTGGACCCAATGTTTTACACTGGAACTCAACAATTTCTTCTATAAATTAATCTGAATCTATATGACTGTGTGAAGTAGCAAAAGAAGGTCGATATGCAACAAGATTCGGGATAAACTTCTTAATATTTATTTTTCATTTTGCTCTTCTTCGTTTTCTTCTTCTTTTTCTTCTTCTTTTTGTGTGCGTGTGATAAAGATCGTATTCATCTGCATGGGCCGATTTTATTGTGACTGCACTATCTTCGTATTTTCAGCAATATACTTGTTTTGGAACAATGAAGAAAAGTCGCTTATTATTAATTAAAAGACTCAATATTAACTATAGGAAAGTGTCATCAAGTTATTCAAATTATAATGTTTGAGTGTAATGACCGTTATTGTTAGAACTTGTTGTGTGCTTCTCTTGACATCGTATAAACACGCCGTTGCTGTTTTATCTTCATCAAAAGCTTCTTTTGTTCTTTATATATATTTTAACATTTTGGATCTCGTGAACAAACAAAAGCTGTGTTGTGGCTTTCCTTCACATAAATGTCAGGTGTCGTACCTAGTTTTTGGTCCGATACTGTCCGTTCTGTTCGCCTTTATTTGAACAATATTGAACTGCACTTAATTTATCAATTCGTTTGCAATTGATTTTGTATGGAAATGGAAAGTTGTTATCATTAAAAGATGCAAGGTAAATGTTCAATATCTTGCGACATTGTTTGAATTATTTTCCATTGTTTGTTTTATTTATTTAAATTTAATTTTATTTTATATTTCTCTTTCCTTTTTGCCTTGATCTTTTTTAAATACTCATGTCATTGTAGTCAACGACAACGGAATGGGTGATATTTCAATGAAAGCTGTGATTAAATATTGTTATATATATATATATATATATATATATATATATATACTTTTCTTGTAAATTATATTCATAACAATCTTAGTAATTGTCTATAGCTATATGTTTCATACGGTATTGTTTCTATATTAAGATATTAAGAGTGTAGTTTGCATAGGATCATGAAATAGTTGTTGAAGAAGGTGTTTGCGACCAGTAATATTTATATTAAGTACTTATGATTTTAATAACAATATCATATTGACAACTTTGAGATAATTTCTCACTGTCTAGTGGGTTCTTATAAGAGTTAAGTTTTATCCTCAATTTATGGGTTAGGTCATATCAATAGGTACCTGGAAATAATAGATTGAGTAGTAAGATCCGTCACGTGGGGTATGTTGTGAAATATAGTTGTAATAGGCCCTTGAAGGTGCGTGTAATGAGGAAACTGAGCAACTAAATTCATTCCTATTTTGAATTTATTCCTATTTCTAATTCTTAATTAATATTTTGGAATCAGTCTGCAGAGTTCTGGACAATGTCGTTGCGATACCTGCATTCGGGGATCAGAAATTTACATGGAACATTTGATGAAATTAAACTTAAATATAACCTTTCAGTATTATCGTTTATTCAATGTTTAGTACTGCACGTAGTTCATCTTTTATTTTCATTTTAAAACATTTCTAATGAAATTATTTCTTATGCTGTACAAAACTTGTTTGATTTGCCTCTTTATGTTAATTAGCTAATGACCTCAGAGTCGTGACAATAATCATAGATTTAGTTATGATTTAACCTCCAAAGTTTAGTGTTTACAAGATACATTCGCTTCTTTGTATTGTTTGCAGACTAATTATTAAAGTATGTTTGTTATGTCATGTTTGTTTTCTTACAGATGTAAACGAATGCAATGATGTAATTTGTGACAATTGCAAGAACTGTATAATAGTATGGTTCCTATGCTTACCACTGTCCATCCGGATGGGATGGGACTAACTGTTCAAATAATAATAATAATAATAATATTAATAATAATAACAATAAATGTATAATCTGTACTAGCAAAGATCTAGTTTATATGGTAATTTCTTGAATATTAGATCTAAAAGTTATTTTGATAGACATTAGTATTTAATATGTTTCGATCGTTGACTCTTCTCAACTTGTTGCGTGTCCTTTAGCAAATGATTAAAGGTTTGTAATGAGCTTTGCGTGTTTAAAGTTATGACAGAGGAAAATTTCTTACAACCGACAAACAGTAATATATATTACAGTTAGTGAATGGGCTATTTAATGTTTTAACGTTAGACATAAATGAATGTGACATTTTGTATTTCATGTATTAAAGCCTGCACAGGTCAAAGTGGGTCAGCTGCTATATATTTCTGTGTCCAAAGGCAATTGACTTCCATTTCCTCCATATTATATAAGCTTCCATGTTGACATGCCAGTTAACATCTAAACAATACACTTATTATATGCAGGAATAAACTAATACTGTATAACTCTAATTTCCTCAAATTAAACTCTCAGATGCTCCAGCTGGCAACACTATAGTCAGCTGAAAGAGCAAATAAATGTCTGATGATTTAATATGGACGCTGCATTAGCGAAAGATTTGATCCTGTTTACCTACATTACCATCACTTTAATACGTATGGCAGTAGTCTAATTTATCTCAAAAGCTCCTTTCCACTGCTCTAGAACTACAAAATGATATAAATATTATTTGTATCGACCAAATGTGCTTCATTATAATTTATATTCGCGCATGTGTTTCGTCGCAATATATATAGAAAAGTCATAATGCAAGATAATGCTGTACAAACAATGTATTATTTCGTATGAACATGTGTTCACGTTATTGAAAGATCTTTACTATTCCTTTACGTGAATAATATGGTTTCTCATCTCTTTTTGCAGATGTCGATGAGTGCTTCGAGCGAAAACATAACTGTACACAAATTTGCAAAAACACAAATGGAAGTTACTACTGTTCATGTTTTTCTGATTATGAAGGAACCGGTTACAATTGTAAAGCTAGAGCAGGAGTTTACTCTGTATCAGTAACCTTCATATTCGATTTTGATCTCAAAAGTGAGAGCTTGAATGACCGTGATACGTATAAGAAGTACAGCAGTGACGTGAATACAACGGTAAGCACACAAATATTACCGAGAAAAATGTAAAGAAAGACGGACTTTCTCATTCTATTTCACGGACGTTTTTTCTAACTATTGGAATAAATGATTGTAGGTATGATTCATTTGTGAGACGATTGTTCCTATAGATGTAATAAACTTCCAAATATATCATGTTTGAAATGTGTGCAAAGTGATTTTTGCAAAAATAAGTATAGTTGAATAGAGAATATTGAGGGTACGTATGGCTGAAACCGACAATGTCATATTAAAATGTGAATCATATCTTCAGGTTCCAATTTTGAGCATAAAATGAATTTCAAACCAGACGTTGCGATATGTTTAAGTTTTTATTCATTCATTTTCATCTCAGATTTCAGAGTATTTTAAAGGAATGCTTGGGGAGGATTTTATCAGCATGGAGATAATCGAACTAACGTAAGTAATGGATACTTCTTTTATAAGAATTACCATAAATATTATACAGAACTGTGGGAATTTCCAGCTCACCATTTTCATATTCAACATACTTCTATTGGCCAATGCTCAGTGATCTACCAAGCTGGATCTATTTCACAATATAGAAAATAATTATTCAGTACATACTATTTAATATTACTCAGGAAAGCCCTAAATCGGCAGTCCAAAGTGAGATACTTTGCCTAAAAATAAGCTTTATTACAAAACTAAAATACACTTTATTATTACGGGACTTTCAGGAATCTCATTCGAAAATATGTCTTCACAAAAAACAATTTCCATAACAAATTCCGTAATTAGTACCCACATTATCAATGTTATGTTGGACTATTTGACATTCCTAGTGAATGCTTTCTGCACATTAGATAAAGTCATTATTATTGTCGTTTGTTATACAACTTATCCATGAAGATTATATATATATATATATATATATATATATATATATATATATATATATATATATATATATATATATTCGAGTTCGTCTAAGCATTGTTTCTCTTTCTATACTGTATCGCTTTTCGATCAAGGTAATTAAAACCGTATGACAATATTATGCATTGCTTTATGGAATTTGAGGTCTGATTTGTCTTCCTTCTCTGCAGAAAGGGCAGTTTGAAAGCAAAGTGTCGCGCAAGTACACCTGATACAGAGAGATCTAAGACGTCGTTTTTACAACAGGTTTTGAAAGCCTATGATGTTGGTTTTGTAATAAATGGAACAAATGTTACAATCAAGTCCATTGAAAGTAACGATCAACTGAGTAAGCTAAGTTAATTAATGTATATACTACGACCATATTCTTGTCTTGGTATTATTTCGCAACGTTAAACATTTCTAACTATGATATTTGTTCATATTCCCTAACTGTCATCGCTAGGTTAGAAGGACACAAAGAGTGCGCGTGTCAGTTTAAGCCATACTTTGTCTTATTCTAAATACATAAAAACAAAATATTTCCCAACGTTTAAAAATCAACTACATATTTAGTGAAAACGATCGTATTTGCAACAGAGTTCTTACGTGCTATAAGAAACAGTAAAAGTACAACAAATATAGAAGCCTAATTAAATTACATGAAACACGATTATTAAAACAAAAATTTACTCTGACCATTATATTTCTAAGTATGAAGCAATATTATTTTCCCCTGTTTTAGACTTTAAATGGAAACAAAATGGAAAGAGCATGCGAAAAAAATTATTCCTCTTTAAACATTGCACACGTCATGCATAGATTATACAAAATTGCACATATTTATTCATTACTCGTGCACCTTTGACTTTTTCAACAGTTAAAGGATGAAAAGCATCAACTTGTGTTGTGCTAATATCTGATCCAGTTAGACACTGAAAAGTTTTACTTTGAAGCGAAAATCAATGTGGTTCTGTGATCTAGTTAATTCATATCAAAATTATTATACTGGTCTGTGCAGTCATTTATTTTTATTATTTTTTTTTGCGTTCTTCATCCACTCGTACTAATTACTAATTAATTATTTACATTATATTGAAAGAGACGACATACTTCCTAATGGGTTTGTCTTCCATGTTATGTTTCATTGCAGTTTAGTATATATCTGAATAATAAAACAGCACGCGTACAATTTGAAATTTAATATATTAAGAAAGTGGCGTATCAATATAGATATCTCTCCATACAAAAATCATAATAATCATATAAAATATTATGAAACATAAACAGCCAATTAATACTAATAAGCAAAAGTGAAAATTTTATATCCGTTAACGTTATTATAATCCCATACGATGCATATTACCATGATGTAAAGCTAATTTTTCTACATATTAAATCCATAGTAAGCAAGGACCCATGTGAGGCAGCTGCCGCTTTAAACCAGGGATGTAAAACTGGGTACGAGTGTATTCTTCAAGATAAGAATCCAGTATGCAGGTACGAGTGTACTTTTCTCGAAAGCTTGGCCAACTAACAGATACAATTTTCAATGTACATACGTTTTTTTATCGCATCGTGTTTGGTTGCGTGCGCTCACAACAGCATGCTTACAAATAGAGCGTGATTTATATGGGGTATATACATGGTACTGGAGTGAATGAAATGGCCTTCGCTATAATGTGTCGATGAATGTGATATGGTGTATTAAAATATGACGTAACCACATATCTAGAACTTATACCTGATTGCTCAGGAAGATGATTTTAGAACCTTAATATAATATGGGTGGAAAGCAAATGGATTTATATATTAAAAATGAAAAATATTCAAAACCTAAAATTCATCCAATTTTAACACCTTTTTAAAATTTCTATTTAAACGCGATATATGAAGATAAATATTCTTCATTTTTTGTTTTAGACAAAAGAGTATGTATATATGTATATATATATATATATATATATATATATATATATATATATATATATATATATATATATATATATAAATTTATGAATACCTAACGTCTTATGAATATATATTCGTTGATGATAAATACCTTTGCAATATAAATTGACACAGAATCGGTTTATGTCTAATATTTTTGCTTAATCTTTAACACATCACTTATTTGCTAGAGTTGCTGATTTACAAATAGCTTTCATACAGTTTTGATATACACTTTACCCTCTTTGATTGTCTTTATATGTATTTGTTTAGTCATAACCTGTGAGAAAAAAAATGACAGAATTTATCGAGTGCTGAAAATGCATTTTCAATCGGTGTATTTAAAATTTTCAATTAATTTTATGCCAAGTTTTCTTCGCATGTTGTACAATTTAAAACTAGACAGCGATGTTTTAAGTCTTCAAGTTAAAAGAAAAGATTGATCCGTCAACGCAACGCACACATGTATTTTCTTTTAGCTCGTATTGAACAATATGATTCGGCAAGACAATATGCATACAACTATTTGCTTCTTGATATTTCAGACCAACAGTAGCAGGTAAGTTGATATCAAAGTGTATCGTTACTTTGGGACTCACGCTATCTTGTTGTGTGTCCACTTTGATGACCGCATTATATTATATTGGCTCGGATGCAGTAATGGCTTGTTCGATGTATAGTGTCTATAATTTTACTCTCACTTACTTAAATCTGTAGCAGTTTATTTCTTATATATCTTGCAAGTGAAACTATATGACGGATGCTGCTATATAATAACATAACTCATAATTCATACTATATATATATATATATATATATATATATATATATATATATATATATATATATATATATATATATATATATATTAAAATAACATGACATTTTAAAGTGTTGGTATAAAGCAATTTGAAATACCAACAATACTGGTATATCAAATTGTGATCCGTCCGCTGCGCAATGATATGCATTTACAAACATTCGAGCGACCGTCTGCAGATGATTCTAGATCAATGATGAATTTTCACACATTAGTCATTAGTGACGTATAAAAAAACAAATGAATATAATATGGACAAACTACACAGAAATGTGGAGTGAGAGAGAGAAGGAATTCGGGCTGGATTAAAACCTTGAAATAGAAATTACACCAAGTAACCTACAATAACCTGGTTCTTCGTAACGATTCGTGTGCACATTCCTTGGAATTTATCTACACTGTGTATCAGTCATACAAAGTTTCAAACCAAGTTGACATTATACAGTTAATTACACATACTAGAATTTATTTAATGTTCTGTGTTGTTCTTTTGTTCTTTTTTTTTTTTTTTTTTTTTTTTTTTTTTTGCTTTTCTTAAACATACTCTAATGTCATAAAAATCGATTATTATTATGAATTAAATATGAAAATGTCCAAATGCATGTCTCTCTGCCTCTCTCTCTCTCTCTCTCTCTCTCTCTGAACCATCGTAGCAAGATATGGGCTAAAACCCATTAAATGACGAATGTAGACGATTTTCGTTTGTGTCATCCCACGAAATCTCTGGACTTATGAATGATGGTAAAAGTTGAGACAAACCAACCAAATGATGAGAGAGATGGTGTTAAAGTCAAACCGAAGAAAAAAAGAGGGGGGTATGGTCTCTGGAACTATTACTAAATAAGAATAATGACATAGAACAGCTGTAAATATATCAAAATATTTTAATTACCTCTTGTTGTTTCGTCATTTCGCTTAGTTTCCATGTTAACTTCTATGATCCGGTAGGTCAATGGCTTAGCATTCATATGAGTGGCGTAGCTAGCCAAGTGTTTGTAGTGTTCTACTTTTATTATTTAAACCATCTTTCATGTTTAAATCATAAGATGTATTAAATTGATTTAATCAATATGAAGAAAAATAGAAACTTAAAAAGCAGATAGTCAACTTATGAACAAGCAGAGGTGACTGTGAATAGCCACAAAAGGCACAGAATTAAATTTTGTAGCGGACACATTCGGGGATGTGAGGAGTTCATTCACTTATTCAATACACAGCTGCCTGTAGTAAATCTTAGCTCCGTTCAACGAACAAATATATGTATGTGCATGTGATATAAATAAAATATATGTACAGCATGTACGCTGTATCAATGATATACCACTCGTTGCATAAATTTTTCATTAAAACGCCTCGTTTCATTTTAATGAAACATTTATACATCTCGTGGTATATCATTGATACGGAAAACATAATATATATATATATATATATATATATATATATATATATATATATATATATATATCTGTGTGTGTGTGTGTGTGTGTGTGTGTGTGTGTGTTTTAAGATTTATGGAAATGATTATGCATTAGATACATTAACGAATCTGTGAAGATAAATATATTGTTATATGTTTATACAGACAATTTCAATCTCGTCGTCGGCCTAGGCGTTGGGATTCCTCTGGGGATAATTTTCGTTCTGGTCCTCATTGCTCTAGTTGTCTACTGCAAAAAGGTTGCAAAGAAGGCACGCTTTTCAGACATCTCATCTTACAAAGAAAGGTTATCATATTTCTTCGCTTTTTCATCCAATGTATTTTTTATCATTTTATCTAACTTCTTTTTCAAATAAAGCATATTCAAAACAACGTTAAAAAAAATATTTTATTTTCATTCAAAGCAATTCTGCATAATGTATAAGGTACCGTGAATTAACTGGATATAGCTTGAAATGATTTATATTAAAGCAAAACAATATTATATAAACAAGAAATAAGTTGTTCAAGACTTTTCCCAATGGTTTTGAACGGCATGGTATAGGAAACAAACTTCAGCTCACATTGTTCTGGTTTGAAGCTGCATGCTTAAAGAAATTATGCCACGATCAAAACATAACTAAATGTACATATGATATTATTATTATTACGCCACAGTATGCAATACACTATTTGTATTATTAACTCGTATTTTTCCGTGAGTTCAATTTTGTTGAAGTGATATACAGTTATTGTCTTTGGCTGTTGATTATATCCGATGTTTTCAAAATAACTTGAAACACGTTGGAAAGTATGCTTATACTAACTAATCAAGAAGTACCTTTACGTCAGAACAAAATACACCTACTTAAAACCTTCTAATCTTCACTATCCATTATAATGTTTCATGTTACTAGCACACTTTTCTATCTGAATGATATTTTATCATCCACTATTTAAGGATGCAAATAATTTGTTGTATAAGATTCTCAACTGATTTAGTGCAAACCAACTAAGATTGCAACTTAATCTGGCATTCTTTATGTGATTACATGAGTTTAGCAATATCAATAAATTCGACTGGCTTATAAAATCAAACATCAAACTTCAAAACGTTATTTCTAAATGAAATAGGCGGCTCACCTATCCGCTGTGTACAAGTGAATCCTATTTGCTAAAGGTTCATATTTGTGAGTAAGAATTAACCTTTAGCGTTTTATATGTATGATATGGTTAGAAATTAGATTAAAAAGATCAAATTCATACGATGTTTATGTTACTAAGATCAAGAGCTTCTGGCAATGGACTCGGATTCGTGTCTCCTGGTAAAATACCCACCAGATATTCCGGTTACGCTCGTAGTGGCCCTCTATCTGGACCACATCAATGGGACACCGATTCGGACATGTCCTATGCTAGTTTACATCGTGGGCTGAGCATTAAAAGGACTGGAAATCCCTTGTATCAACGACGCACAAATGGTATGTGTTCAGGGTCTATATGATGGAATATTAATAGTAGTTATATTTGCAAAGGCATGTGTGACTGATAAAGTAATCAATTTTACGACAATACATATATGTAACAACTACCTGTTATAAGACATGTTTGGCAATCAAATAAAACTGGTTCAATATTAGTACTAATATTAGTACCCCAACTCCTACCTCGTGGACAGGGTACTAACATAATCATACATATGTCAATGCAGCAAGCCAGCACATTTTAGCCTAATATCAACAATTTTTGAACATATTCCTTGCATATAATGAAATATATTGAGAAGTCCTCTTACTTAATACCGAAAGTATCGCAAATCATTGTAGAAATAGTTGTAAAATCTCGTTTACCTTTCATATCCGATATTTTTGTTAAGATCGTCCGCCATATAAGGAAATTGTAAATAATCCGTAGCAAAAAATATGGCCCGGTTCCATTCAGAAATTACGCGCATTAAAAGTAAATACAGTTTGTCGGCAACTTTGAAATTCCACCAAAAATCCATTATTCGCCACTTGATTGATAATAACATAGCGTAGAGTATCCAAATATGGTCTGGCAAGTCTTATCTAGAAAAGGGGTCACGGCGAGAGTCTCGAGTTATATGTCATGGCGGACAAGGTGAGGTTAGTGTAACCATGTCAATTTCTTTTATCGTGTAATGGTTTAATACATTCAAAACAAGCTAAACCTCTCTCACAAAATGATTATACTTATGTAGTAGATATCTACACTACTATTTTTATTGACTTTAGTGATGATTTCTTTTACTCCATTACATGATAGGAGATCAGTTCGTAGCCTCAACCACAACAAATCAAGTTGAGGCTACAACATCGTAGCTAGTTCAATATCGGATTATCAATTATTATATAAGGTAAAGTTATTCTAGTTGAAGGTAATACATCTTTTTCTAAAGTGCAGCAATAACGTATTAGAATTTAACATTGTACAATCAGACGTGTCTTATGGAGATAAGGACGTGAAGTAAATTCAGCACGGCTGTGTCACCAACTGAATTTTCTTCACTCGATTTATGTGTCTTCTAAACGTTTCTTTAAGACCTTATACATATTATCCCACTTTCTATATATATATATATATATATATATATATATATATATTATTTCAACACAATAGTTGTTTAACATTCCAGGTGCGACGGATGATCAAAAAGATCAGCAACAACGATCTAAATTTTCATGGGACTTTATATCTGAGTTCATTAATCCTGATGTAACGGTAGGTTTTACAAGTATTTTAGAGCCAGATTAAGTGTGTAACTTTAGCAAACAAACTGGTATATACAATTTAAATAGATTAACTTTAAACATAATATTGCCTTACACTGTTTGGTAATTTTTATCAATTATTCAACATAAAAGCTCATTACTTAACAATCTTGTTCCATTAAATAATCGTTTTAAAAATCAACAGCAAAAGTGTCCGGTGATAGTTGTACTAATTTTCGATGCCAACATGTCATCTCTAGAAGTTATGTATTGTGCGAAAATAACTTATCGCTTCTGAAATGCAATGATATTCACACAATGCCAGGAAATTGTCTAGCACATGCGATGAATAAGTATCTATGCATGAATGTCAGCGCAATCAAAACATCTTTCTAGTAAGTACCTCCAACCTGAAATTTTTAATATATATATATATATATATATATATATATATATATATATATATATATATA